>LQRL01171052.1:8052-25183 GCA_001703475.1 Hydroides elegans | reverse complement strand
AAACCCCCAATATATTGGCTAAATGGAATGACTGAATTAAGTGTAAAGTATTTCTGTCTACTACATTTCAATAATATGAACTGACACGTTGGCAATTAATGGGAGATAAGATATTATATAATCAATTTAAATCAAGTATCTAAGCCTGTTGAAAAAATGACACTGCTTTTGAGCTTAAGAGAATAAACATAGGTTTTAGGAGGGCGGGGGTCCCTTTACTATGCAGACATCATCATGAAAATTGTGATAGGTGTCGACCGAGATGAGAATCTTGCGCAAGAATATTAATATCTTAATTGCGAATATGTTATCATAAGAAAAGACAAAACATAGTTTTATACGAATAACCGAATAAACAAATAACCGAATAAACGAACAACCGAATAAACGAACAACCGAACAACCGAACAACCGATAACCGAATAAACGAAAAAATCACTACGCATAACCGCAAATTTTGACGCGAAAGATTTTGCCTACGATAGTTTACTTAGGAGTGGTTTTTACTGTATGTGTGCGATTTTGTATGATTTCGCTTCATTAAGTAGATATGAGAACGTGTTTTCATCGGAAATTATACTATACGCATGATTTGAATAAAAAACACAAACAAATAAGGAATACAATATCTTAAAAAATTTCATGTAGGTGCGCAATCATTTCATCCTCTCATGGGTTTGAGGGTGGGGTCAAACAGACAGCCATTGTGGGAGAACCCGTCGGATCAAATCCATCAAATTCACATATTTTATAACCGAGATATTCCTATATAAAATGACATTGGTTTGATTTATCAACTCTAACTTAATATTCAATAATCTTAGCAGACATCTCGAAATGCCACTGAAAGTGCGCAATCAAATCATCCCTCGATCTACAAGGAAACTATAACATACATTTGCCAAAACATTGTCAAGGCACATAATTGAACGACTTAGTTATGTCCCATTTGATTCCTGGCAGTAAGCACCCTTTGAATATTATTAAAACTTATCTAGAAAATATTTGGAATTATCTGTTTTTGTTTAAACAAGGTTTTGCTTTAGGAATGAATATAAAACAATAACTATAATGCTAAATGGCGATTCTAAAGTGTTGTGTGATTTTTTGGTATTAAATACAGATGCAGAAACAGATTATTCGGGATTGGGATCCAATTCATTGACGTTATTTACTTCCAATACTGCTTAAGTAATCGAACGCATTTTTGAAAGTAAATTAAAAGAAACAAATTAACCAAATATTTTTTTGCTATTTTTTTGTGTAACTGGTTTTACTCGACAATCCCTTCTTGCTTTGATGTAAAATAGTTTGAAACTCAAGATGGTAACACGAAACTCATTATTTATATCAATCAAAATGTTTACCCGAATTCAGAAAAATAAACAGGTATGTCTTTGTCGTCTGTTTCCTTTAACACACTCAAAACAAAAAGTAATTAGAATATGCTGTTGGTATTTTTTTTACAAAAAAATGTTTAAATGACGTGTGAGTTAAGAAAATATCATGTTTTAAAATGATAAACGCAAATATATTATATAGAACATTAGACATTAATTAACAAGGTGTCACACGGTTTCAGGTTGTGGTAATGATTTGCGCGATAACCGTGGAAATAGTTTAATGAAATGTTGTTTAACAGTTGAAAAGTTTAATCTGATGAAAAAACTTAAGCTGGGTGTTGAATATAAGAATTGTTTCCAACTTTAGATTTCCTGTCGTAGATTTTAGAATCCCCTTCATTCGAAATGAAGAGAATTATTTCTTTGTTATCTATAGACATATGATATGATCGTCAGTTTCTTTGTATTTTAGACACATGTTTTATATTTACATTTCCTCCGAAATATGATAATTTTGTTATACATATGTCTAAATTGTTAAGGTATCTAGACGGTAAATATGAAATACACTTAATATAAAAGACATTTAATCACATTGACATTTGTCAGTAAGATTACTTTAAATAATAAACGTTATGATTAATTAAAGTAATAAAAACCGAAAAACAATATATCAAAACATAAACATATTGCTTTAGAGTTTCTGCTGTGAAAATTTGAAAGATGAATAAAGATAAACTTTCAATTTATTAAGTGTAATCTTAGCAAGAAATCATAATTGTTCACACTTACGAGAAAGACTTTATATTCTATATATCAATTAATGGCAATTTCGCATTTTGTAAGGCATATGACCTAACAAAAAATTATCAAAGTAGGTGTTAGCTCGCATTTTTTCCCACTTTCCATATGTCAATTTATAGGTTTTGGGTATAAATTTGAATAGAATCATAAAAACGTTAGGGCGCGGTTATATTTAAGCAAAATTTATATATATATGTGGGTATGCTATTTACAATTTTATTGTATTTGAAATAATTTCAGATTGCATGGAAACGGCCGACATTATCCTCGCTGATTTCTGGACGTTCAAAGACTACAATCCCTCGATCTGAGCAATGATCCTCCGTTCTAACCCATGGGTTAAAATTGATACAACCTTTGATGGGCCACTGAATATAACCGAGCCTGGATCATAACAACAAAAAAGAATCAATAACTTTAAAAATAAATATTATCTTTTTTCAGATTGCATTGAAACGGCCGACATTATCTTTGCCCTGGACCGAAGTGGCAGCATCGAAGAAGCCAATTATTACGTCATGCAGTCCTTCGTGCGTGATGTTATTTCCGGTTTAGACATAGAAGGAGGAGGGAGGGTTGGGCTGCTGACATATTCATCGGATGCGAGGGTGAGTCACATGACATTGTAGCGTAATTAATTTCAGATAGCAAGTACTCCTGCATCTATAGCCTCTAATTCCCAGGTTGCACAAAACTTCATCACAACCTCACGCTGCGCTCATGTAAGTAAATTTTAGGCCAGCATGAGCTCATGATGAGGTCTTGTGCAATTGAGGGGAAATACTCGTATATACCAAAGTTGGGCCCAAGCGGAACAGGATGCTCAGAAAAGCATGTACATGTATGTTATACATTATATAATACCAAAGAATAATTTTCATATAGAATATTACAGAAATCCATAAAATGATTTTTTTTACCGTTTCCTTGAACTGCGCAGAACTATAAACAAAATTTAATTTTACAGGGTGATTATATTTTGATCAAAAGCCTCCAAAACATCATTCTTATTTAAAGCAAATGTTAATGCATGGGGAAAATTTAAATATCGAAATTTAATTCTTTCATACAAAATCATCTATGAAAAACGAGCTAATCCAACTTTTTCTTTACACATTTAGGTTGAATTCGAGCTAAACACCTACGACAATACCCAAGACGTTCTAAATGCCATCAACACTCGTTTCGAAGGCGGAACCACAAATACTTCCGGTGCCCTGGCTGTTATGCGAGAAATGTTCAGCGAGAGTAGAGGGGATCGGGAGGGGAAGAAGAACATTGGGATTATACTGACTGATGGCAAATCGGATAATTTGTGAGTACAAAGTTTTTGTAGGGGAATTCAGGACCTGCTCTGTCCCTTTCCTTTATTAGAAAAAAAAAACCAGTGTAAGTGGATTTACAAGGCCACAGAAGAACGTAAATAGAACATTCTCCGTGTAAAGATCGGTGTCAGAGCGATTATTCGCGATCTCGAGCTGTGCGGAATCACCCCAACATTATTTCGTCATTCATCATTTTCCGTGTTTTGTTAGAACTATATAATAACGAACCTATTCTTTCGTTTAAATAACAATCAACATTCGTCTTGATTCTAGTGATAACACAACTGCACAGGCCGTAGAAGCAAGAAAAAAGGGTATCCATCTGGTAGCGATAGGCGTCGGAGCGAGTATTCGCGAACTCGAGCTGCGTGGAATCGCTACAGATCCAGATGATGTGAACGTGTTCACAGTTCGCGATTTCAATGCGTTGACTGGGATCCTGAATGGACTGCTGGATGGTGTATGCAATAGTGAGTTAGATTTTCATATGTATTTTTATATGATATGTCATCTATCTATATGATTTAAACAAGTTTAATATATGATATTATGAATGGACAATAAGAGGGCGCATTCAAGGGGACGTAATGAATACATTCATACATGAATTTCTATATGATTAACATATCTATTTTTTAATAAAACAAATCAATGCTTTGACCACATTAAACTCTAATACAGAGGTTACTTTTAAGCATCATTCAGGGTTTTGTCTTTGCGTGAACGCTGCCTGATACTTATTCATTTCTGACGTTTTATTTTGCTTTGGATTTCAGAGGAAGACGAGTGCGCTTCGAATCCGTGTCAAAACGGCGCCACGTGTGAGGACGATATTGGGATGTACACGTGTCAGTGCGAAGGGGTGTATACGGGGGTGCATTGCGAAAGAGGTCAGTTATACCAAAGCAATTTTGATACGGACAAAAATGCAAACAGTGCCATCTTTAATACAAATCAGTGGATATACATGTTTTGCTGGTACATGTAAGTATTATATCGTTTGTCATGAGTCGTGGATTGTTTAAAACTAACCCCAGGCATCCAATTCGAGGTTTGATGGCTGTATTTCAAAACATAGACCAATGTCATACATTTGAATATAATATTGGTAAATTCAAAATTTATTATAACATTTCTAACTCAATAAAATATATTTTATTGAGAAAGTCGCAGTGACTACAATATCTCAACGTTAAATGTATTATTTGCACACCTTAGTTTACTATCGGTTCTGAATCGCAAATCCTCATTCCGTATCAAATTATTACAGCATGCGCCACTGCCCTAGACGTGGTCTTTCTGGTGGATAACTCGGGAAGTATTAATCGCGAAAACTTCGAGGTCGTTCGAAATTTTATAAAGGAAATCATCGACCAACTGGACCTGGATAATGGCAATGTAAGTGAGGTTTATAAAGACATAGCCGAAAGTGATGGGCATTTATTTGAAAAGAGAGGACAATCGTCAACAAAATAGGGTGTTCAGTTTGGAAATTAAGTTGTTGATGTTTCATTTAAGGTAGGTGAAAATGTCACTTCACCATTGTAAAAAAACTCAACCTATATGCAAAGATACGTTTGAATTTTTGGCTTCCTTTACAACATTCCGATTGCAGCCATAATCTGATAATAGCGCGATTTTTCGATTGGTTAATGAGAATATGTGAAGAGCATTTCACCAGCTGTTCCCCTGAAAAGGTGTTCCCCCATCAAATTACAGCTGGCTTGGAAATTTTACAAAAATCTTTTCTAACTTGGGTATTGGAGCAGTTTGAGGAAGTCTGTTTTTGATAATTTCTTGATTTTTGAAATAATAAGTAAGAATATGTGGAAAATAAGTGAAAAAAGGTTTGAAAAAAGGTGAAACAGCCAAACTGGCTAGGACAAAGTGAACACCTTTTTGCAACATTTGTAATGTTCAAAAACTATTATTTTGTTGTTGTTTGGCATAATAATGTTTTTTACGCTGATTTTACAACTTTTTGAAAAATGTGTCATGGGGTGCCCTTTAATGATTGGAATATGTTCACTTTTATATACAGGTTCAAGTGAGCGCCATTCAGTTTAACGATTACTCATCTGTCGTGTTCTACTTGGATGACTTTCACACGAAAGAAGACGCCAAGTTCCGAATCGACCAACTGCGATTCGAAGGCGGCAAAACAGACACTTCCGGTAAGAAGTTTAAAATATACCAATTTCAATCAAAACGAACATGTCAATATATTTGGCGAGTGTTTTAATTTCATTTATGTTGTTTCTTATTCTTATTTGTTGCGTAAGCTTTTCATCTTTATTAGAAACATACAAACATATTTCTATAATCCCTGAGTGAAAACTTCTCAACAAGACGCTATAAAAGTAGAAAGTTGATTGCTATTCGATTACATATAACAGTTGACTGCACGTTATGCATCCCATGTTTTAGCTAAAATTCATCTTCTAAATTGCTAGTAGTTGTTGATAGTCGCAAAAAAAATGACATTTCCTGGTAGTATGAGTAGAATTTTCACATATTTGCGGTTTGAAAATGAACATTATTTTATATTTCATAACATATTAAATAATTCAATCGAATTGTATAATACAAAGCCATATTATAAAACTATTTACAAACAGCTGCCCTCAGAATGATGCGGACCCAAGTCTTCAACAATGGACATGGAGACCGTAATTTCGTTCCGAATTTCGCCGTTTTAATCACCGACGGAGTTCCCAATGTGAATCCTGAGCAAACTGTATACGAGGCTATAGATGCGAAATTGGATGGAACTCATATAATTCTCATCACTATAGGTAAGGTCTGAAGCTATATTTCCTTCGTTCGATAAAAAGCCTTATCAAGCTTTAGAAATGTCCGATTCAATTTTGACGGAAATTTCAAATAATAAATAAAATTGAAAAAAAAACTGTCTCTACTAACCTTTATTAAATATAACAATATATTGCAATCAAATGTTTTGAAGAAATTTATTTACATTTTACTTTTATATCTTTTAAGCGACTCTCAGTTTATTGAATTCGAATAGCACGATGATAAATGTAGTATCTAGTATAATAAAGGTTTGTGGATTTAATAGTAAATGGTTATTAACAGTTCCGGCTGTTAATATGCGACCATAAATGTGTCGTATCTTTTATATATAGGCAAGGGTATGACAAAGGGCCGAAGTTTCATCCAGCTTCAAGCAATACCGAGCGATCCCGTCGCAGAAAATTTCTTCAACGTCCATCGATATGGAGAACTGATGGGAATCGCGAATGATGTGGCTATGGCTATGTGCAATGGTGGGTGCATTTCAAGCATGATGAATTCATATATATTTTTATAATATGTGCATCCCGCGGGTTTGAGAGACGAAATGTATACGTCGATCGTTCACAATGTCATTTGTTAGGGTTGATGTTAAAGAAAAGAGTCATATGGTAATTGGTAATTAATATGATATCATATAAACGCTAGTCTGTTATGCATTTTTGTATAGTGTCATAACAGTTTTAACATTGTGTCCTAATTATTACCAACATAGATCTATGTTGCTAAAAGTACATTAGGATACAGTGTTGAAAGGGTGCTGTGTTTTAGTTCTTTTAGTTCCACGCCCCGACGCCAGATGTTTTTTTTTCTTGTGCGACTTTGATACTATGTTCCTCCTAGACACCAAAATTATAGCTATACCCCGAACGATTGAAGGAAGAAACAGCACATATGTACAAAATCTTTAACCATTTATGTTTTCAGACGCGAGCGAGTGCGACTCGTTTCCATGTGAAAATGGCGGGACTTGCATTGATGGAATGCGCATGTACGAATGTCGCTGCGAGGCGCGGTACTCGGGACAAAACTGTGAACGAGGTATTTTTTATAACAAAAGCGCAGGAAAAAACACAATTTAAACAAACTCTGAATTATTCTATAATTAAAATTGATATTTGACATAATTTAAATCGATAAATCGAGGCGCGGTACTCGGGACAAAACTGCTAACGACGTACTTTTTCAAAAAAAGCCCAGGAAAAAAACATAATTTACACAAACTCTGAATTATTTTATAATTAAAATTGCTATTTGACATAATTTAAATCGATAATGTAATATAATAACTGCCTCTCGACGTTATTGCACAGCCACGAATAGAACAATATTAAGTGAGCGAGCCGGCTTGCTTACTTTCTTGTAACACTATAGATACAATGTATGTGACATCATTCAGAAACAAATCGAATAAATGTAAGACTTGTATCAGCCTTATCTAACAACCAAGTACACCTCGGCCTTTCTATGTTTGTTATTACTTTGTTTCTCATATCAATTTCCCATTTATAGTTATACTCATAATGCACACGATAACATATCATTAATCGAGCAGTATTGGCTTTAAGTTTAGAATTATTGTATACCGTATGATTGAATGATCCATTGTAGATTGCTCCCGCCTTCGTGACATCGTCTTCGTTGTGGACATTAGCGGTTCGATTGAATTAGACGATGGTTTCAACATAGAACTTAAATTCCTTCAAACTATGTTGCACGGCTTGAATTTCAATTTCGGTTATACCCGCGTTGGCTATGTGACATTCTACAGCAATGCCACCTCGCGGGTATTTCTGGATACCTATATAAGCGAGTTCGCAAAACGGGATTTGCTGCATGCTGTAACGATCGATCGTGTGGGACATCAGACTAATATTTCATCAGGTCTGGAAGAAGCTTTAATGAATCAGTTCGTGTCCATAAACGGTGATCGAATAGGTGTCGATAATGTATTGATTTTGTTATCGGATGGGCATTTGACGATTGAGACTCCTGAAAACGCATTGCAAATGGCAAACAATGTTAAGCAGAGTGGGATTGATATTTATTCGGTCGCTATAGGACCCGGGCCAAATAGTGGGTTGCTGTTGGATATTGGTGGGTCGTCGGATCACTATGTAGCGGTACCTACGGCCAGCGAGGTGGCAGAAAGGGCGAATGATTTACTGGATTTGCTTTGCTGATAAACATTAAAATTGTAGAAATTGCTGTATGTTATTTATAATATTGATGATATGTATATATTAATGGTTTTTGTTACACGTACCAGGGATAGCTATTGTTTTCTTCAGATAAACATGATATTGCTTAAAACGTGCTAACAACAGTAACGGAATATGGTGCGTTCAGCGGGACTTTGCGTCAGCGTCTGCGGAATTTAAATTGGTATAAAACATAGTAAACCCAGCGGTATTGATTCCGCAGGGATAACTAAGTTTTATACCAATTTAAATTCCGCAGACGCAGACGCAAACTCCCGCTGAACGCACCAATATACATGTATACGAGATATTTGAGTATCTGATAAATGAATATGAATTCGTTATAATAGTTTTTATTTGGCGTATTTATATAAACAAAACATATATTTGAAAAGGGAACCCGATGTGTATATTTCTCTTGTTAATGCTGACTTAGCTTTTTTATTTGTGCATGAATCTTGACAATCATTGTTGTCACATAATAGATTCCAAGATTCTTACAACCTGTTTAGCTTTCGCGCTATATTAAAATGTATATTTTTTAATATTAAAATGTATATTTTGATATATTTTATTATAATGTAGACCCTGTAAATAATCGTGATATATATCCTATGCTATTTAAGATGAACTGTGATTGGATTTACCTAGAAGATTTTAGTTGTACTTCCTCAGTACATACTATGTATGCCGGATTGTAATAAGAAAATGAATTAAACAGTGTTTCTTGCAGGTGCTACTTTTTAGGTTTCTCGTTGGTAATATCACTGTTTGTTAGAATGTGGCCGCATTATTTCGGTTTCATGTGAGCCTATGTCCGCGGCCTATAAAAAGTGATTTGTGTGTGATATCATATTTTTACATAAGATTAGAACAGGCCCTTGAATTACTGGACAGAATTTTTGAATATTTAGATTTACCGATGTTATAGTTTTAAACTGAAAATCATGAAATTTACATATATAATAGGTGTATTATTCGGGTATATTGACACAAAATATAGACTCATTTCCTTCAGTAGACTCTGAGGTATGACAACCTCAAAACTTTGGGTGTGTTCAGCATGCGACCTTGAATTAGTGGACACCAGATAATTATGCATGTATATGTATTAGCATTTGCAATTTGATTGTTTGAAACACAATAAAATGAACCGTTGATGTAATCTCATAACATTGTTTAATTTTTATAGTAACATCTAGCATAATAATAGTTGTCTTTTTAATCACTGTTTTGAGTTTAATAAACTTGTAAATAAAGTGTATGGTTTAATCATGTAACATTTTATAACTCTGCCTAAAGTAATCTATTGTTGGTGTTTAGATACGCTACCATAAAAAATACAACCGTATACCACATTTTTGTTCAAGAAAAATCAGAGTAGATTCATTATTTTAATATGTTTTGTCGTATCCAGGACCATACATGTATTGTTCATGATTATGCAAAAGAAACAAGTAAGATATCAAGTTTTTGGTCAATATTTAAACAAACAGCTTCAGATTATTTAATTGGTCGGTTTGCGTGTAGTAAAAGGTTTAACTAGCAAACAACAATGCATTTACATGCACGAATATCTGCTGTCCACTAATTCAATGTCGTGTGTTGAACATACCCAACATTTTGAAGTTGTTATGCCTCAGAGTCTACTGAAGGGAATTAGACTATATATTGTGACAATGTACTGAATTGATACACCTACATATATACACTCTATAAATGGCATAATTTTCACTTATGAAATAATGCCTTAAACCAATTGGTAAAGTAGAATTTATGGTTTATGTATAATTTTGTCCAGTAATTCAAGGTTATGGTCTATATCGAAGCAAGGTTGAGATAAGTATTGGCTATTTTAGTCTGGTTTGTTGTTGTCTTAAATGTATTATATTGTATTGCATTTGTATTGATTCTGCAGTGTTGTAGCTTTGTAGCTTTTTATCATACATGTGTACATGAATGTATTTGATGCATTTACAAATGTATATCGATGCTTGAAAATGTCTATATCATAAGAATATATTGTTTGTTTGTAAATATACATGTATACAAATGAATAATATTGCAACGATTAATTTTTCTTCATTTTTTTCACAAATGTTCGCTCTAAACGAACACTATTTTGATCAATACTATACATAGTTACATATCTATAAAGCAGTTACTTATATAAAATAGCGGGATTCCAAGTCTATATTATAAAAGTTATCGCACGAAGTTTAATTGATTTATTTTGTATTTACATTTTTAACAAAAGCAATCTGATATCTAAAATGATATGGGATCTACACCTTTACGCCCCCTACCTAAAGCAAGCTGAGACAAAATATAAAATAAATAATAAATATTATTATTTCTGATCAAACTTAAAGCAAGCTGAGACAATAAAAAATCTCTAATATGAAAATCAGACGCTTTATCAATGAGACATGTCTACAAACCTTATTCATGAACTACCATTTGGATCAAAAATAAAAAAATGCATTTCGTAAACAAATGCGAGATACAATAAATATATGAATATGTTTCAGATCCGTTACAATTTGTCATTCAAATAAATATATTTATCTGGAGGTAATTATTTGTCCTCAATCCTTAAATGCTACCATGTAGATTATCTCGAAGAATGTAAAGCCTTTCATATTAAGTATTGATAATTGATATAGCCATTGTTATTGCCATTGCAAATAAACACCTGAACATATGAATCCAATTAAGTTTTGGTCATAAACGGGTTTCAGCAATTGAAAAACCTTATCCAGGCTGAAAATATACCCCACTTATTTTATATCATGATAAAATCGGGTGTGTTGGCTCCTTGTGTCATGTTTACAAGGTAACCATCGGGCTAAACATTCCGAAATAAAATCAAACTTTAACGCCGCATTTAAGGAAACAAATGACCGCGAAAAAAAATCGAAATCGTGGAAGCCAAATTTGTAGCATAGAAAAAAACTCGTTTTTGATGATTATTGACACGCGCTTTTCGATTAATAAAGACGTGACCACATGAAGCCAAACATGTCGATAACAGCACAATCCCTCCACGAGATATTCTGTGTTAACCGACTTAATCAAATCTGAAAAAAATTATAAAAAGTAACACATTATGCACCAAATCAACCAGAACGAGACACTTATTAATATCATCATGGACCTCAAGAAAACGTTTCAAGCTTTTTATGATCCAATCGCAAATATATAAATTATAAACAAAATTATAACAAGACATCCACAAAATCAAGTTCTATGATTTTTTAATAAAGCGAGAAAAATTTGTTGGTTCTCTAGAACACATTAAAATTAGCCGTTTCGGCCCTGGACCCTTTAACGAGGTAACAGGGTCGCATTATTTCCTATTTCCGAGCTAATCCTACCACAAAACTCGCACTCTAATCAAGTTGTTACCACACCAAGCCATGGACGAAGAGCACCCCACGAGCTGTTCCTCAAAAATGATATTACCCTCCGAATCTCTGGCTTAGAAATTTTGAGAAAATACTTTCTAGCTTGGATATTTTAGCAGTTTGAGGAACAACTTTTTGGATATTTTCTCAATTTTCGTAATTAATAGTCAGCATAATTATATTGAAATTGATCAAACGTGCTTATAGTTGGCTAATAAACGGTTATTTGCAATACATGCATGCTAAGTATTTTAGCTAAATTCAGCATTTCAATTTTCGTAAGGTGTTCCTTCTCTGTTCCAAGCTGGCTGGCGAAACAGCTGAGCTGGCTTGTTTGTGAACACCTTTGTGCAGAATTGTAATGTTCAAAAACCATTATTTTATTGTTTTTCGTTATTCTCAAGTTATTTCACGGTAATTTCACAACTTTTTGAAAACATTTTCGCGGGATGCCCTTCATAGACTACATGTATATTAACCAACCAATCAAATATATTATATGTTTAGGAACCCATATTATAATACGCCGGTTCGGCTCCTTGCCCCCATCCTTGGGGTGAGGGCCCTCCACATAAAATCGCAAAAGGACCAAAACACACATGAAAATGTAACAAAATATGCATTAAACCGAAATAAATCAATTTTTGATACAATTATCATTATGAAACATATGTAACCATCAAAACATACAAATCATATCATCAAAAACTATTGCCCATGTTTGAATATATTCCTAGGAGCACATGTTATAATAGGCCGGTTCGGCACCTTGGCCCTTCCATGATGTACCCGGGGCACATTCTTTGTCGTATCCCCGGCCAAATGCGTCACATTGCATGAAACAGTGACGGTTGTGTGGATGGGAGTAGTGACCGGCTTTCTTGTTGCGGCAAAAGGAAGCTGGAAAATAAAATGAATACAATGAGATTTATGAAGTGTAAGAAATAACAATGAAAAATGATTAATGGATAAGAAAAGAAGGCGGAATCGCAAATAAAATAACTCCCAACTTAAGACATTATTTGGGAAAATATAGATAACAATAAAATAATCAAAAAAACTTGACCTGATTGTTTTAAATATGGAAATATTATATTGCGTAATGTGAACCGTCAAATTTATGAAATATGTCGTTATTTCATCAGATAATTCATTTGAAATAGATTATTAGCTAGGCATATAATATGGACATTTGAATTGAATTCAGTATTTATTTTTACCCTTACCATCTACGTTTGAACATGTAGTTCCCGCTCCGATAAAAGGCTTCTTGTAGCTCGAGGTCTCTGCAGATGCCCTTGGCGAATATCCTATAATTTCAAAATAAACAAGCTTGTGCGTTAGATGAAATTGAAATAAAATGGAAATTCCAAAACGTCATGGTCATGGGTGTGTTTGGATTGATGTGCTATGGAGAGAAATGTATTTCCGTCTAAGCCACAATCTAATCACGGGGTCATGCTGGCCTAAAACTAGCTCATACAACATCATCACGAAGTCACAATGAGGTCGCAATGAGGTTGTGTACAATGTGGGAAGGTATACATCGAAATCTTCTGCAACCACCCATTGTCGCACATTTAAGAAGGGCACCCCACGACACATTTTTCAAAAGGTTGTTAAATCATCTTTAAACAACATTATACATATGGAAAACTGTTTTGAACACAAAACTTTTGTAAAAAGGTGTTCTTTTTTCAAAGTCAGCTGGTCAGTTTTTCGTTATATAACCAGCTTGGAACATAAAAGGAACACCTTTTGCGAAAACTGAAATGCTGAATAAAAATAAACTACCTATCGTATTTTGTAAATAATGGTTTATTATTCAGACCTAGTAAGTTTGATAAAATTTAAAACAATCATTCCTCAATCCTCAAACTGCTCAAATCTCCAAGCTAGATAGTATTTTATCAAAATATCCAAGCCAGCTGGAATTTGGTGGGAACACCTTTTGTGGGGAACAGCTCATGGGGTGCCCTTCATTTACTGGGATGCCTATTGCCGTGAAAAGCGAAGTCATCAAGCAAAAACTTGGTAATCTAGGTAGCAAGACACGCCAGACATAAATATTATCTTTTAATTTTATTATCACAATCGTTTGAAATTCTCGGATTTATAACAAATGAAACCAACCAGTGTTTTGTTGTTGCCGTTGTTGACCATAACCCGATGCTACCATCGGACTGTCATAACCGGTGAAACTCGGTGTGTCATATCTAAAATGATAATTTAAAAACATTTTGTATAATTTTTTAATAAATATGATAAATGTTCAAAGTAATACCAAACAGTGACTTTTATCAAAACGCATGACATGTTTAGAAAATGATATATTAACATTATTCTTTATTTTATGGCCAGTGCACTTTTTTTAAACAAAATAGGAATAAGAATATAAAGCCTTTGATTTTTGAAGTCATTGCAAAATGCCAACTTGTTTCATTTCATATAGAAAATAGAAAAATGTATATCCTATTAAAGTATAGATTTAGTATGTTTTGAATCAGAGCTTTAACGTTCGAATTCGCTAAATGACAAAAATGCCTCAAGGGATCAATTAATGTTAATCACATGGCGGTTGTGCATAATTGAATGTAAAGTACATAAACTGTCTTTTACTATACATTATATAATTCATATTTTTTTATAAAGAGTATCATATTGAAATTTAGATTTTGTTTAAAACCATATATATCAATTAAGTTTCAAGTGTATAAAATATATGTTACTGTAAATTAGATAATGCAATGCATTTTAAATAGTCTCATACAAAAGTAAACAATATATATTATTTTTCATCCCAAAATAATTTTAAAAACCATCTAGCATCAGCCGTTCATTCTTTGGATAAAGCCATTTATTCTACCACAAAATGAAGTTGCTCTTTCATTATAAAAATTATTATGATTTTTTGTTATCATTAACATGTATATCATAACTATTCATTTAATCAAAAGCTTATAATCGAAGATATTTCAGTATCTTTTCTCAGTTTTATTCATACCCCTCTGCGTTAGCACTGATGTGAATCGAGCCTCCCCATTCATTGCCTGATGAATCCCCGTAGCCACTGTCCTGTTGTTGTTTCTGGGAAATACCGCTGAATCCATATGAAGCTACAAAAATGGGATTTATATTTTAAGGATTTATATATTTAGATATTGAATTTAATATTGGACAAATATTGAAGATGGAATCGGTATTGAAAGTGAAAGAAATTATAAAAGGTTATCTCGGTGTCCTATTGTTGCTTCTGGGAAATACCGCTGAATCCATATACAGCTTCAAAATAGCACAAACAAAAACATAAAACCTACGAAAACGTTTATAAAACGTTTACAAAACTTATTTGGTTTAGAAACGTTTTGAACATATGAAGTATATGTTCCATGTTAACTATTCTATGTTTAGATATAGAAAATTAATTTCATATTGAACAAAGATCGAAAAAAAAACTCGGTATCTACTGCCCTTGTGTTGTTTCTGCAAAATATCCCTAAATCCACATGATGCTGCACAATTATGCAGGGATTTATATTAAGATAAGAAATTTTATATCAAACGGAGAAAGAAAAAAATAAGCTCGGTATAATGTTTTTGTTTCTTGGAAATGCCGCTGAATCCATATGAAGCTAAAAAATAAAATAAATCGTTTTTGTTTAGATGCTGAATTATGTATTGACAATGCTCCTTTTTTTCTGTGACTGTTTCCTATTTCTTAATAAATATATAACGCGGTATTTCAGTTTTTTATCTCAAGAAATTGTATGTTTATAATTAAGTTGTATCCTTAATTGTCGGATACAACACTGTCTAGTTAAAATTTGATAAATCATTGAAGAAAATGTCACGATTCTTCTGATATTAACTTTTTCTTTCTTTCTTACTTTACATTCATGATAGCTTTCGATTAAAACAAGACATAAGTTTTCTCAAAACATGATATATACTGTGAAAGATTTATGGCCGTTTTGCTACTTGTCGAATGTCTTAAATGGTTCCTCATTAATGCTTGTGGCGATTTATAAGACAGTAATGTTCATTAAAAATTCATGACAGCCCTTATTGTGAGAATGAGTTTGTTTACATGCATCTTCACGATTTCTCGATTCGATATTTTTGTTAAAGTTTGAAGTATATATAAAACTGTTTTCTTGAAAATACCTTACTCCGCAATAAAGATGTAGTAACATGAAATGATTTGAGAATGGAAATCGTATAATTTCTTAGATAAATGTCGATTTAAAAATACAAATCTAAAATTAATCAATTGTATAAACTTCATTTCCTACGGATGTCTAGCATATTGTAACTATATACGGGTAGATATAAGCTCCTGTTTCTTATGTAATCATAATATATATGAGGTATGTTTAATATCTATAATGCAATGTGTTTTTTTTCTTTACATCAATCGAAACACAATTGCATTCTCCGAATACATTACTCTAAAGAAAATTTACTCACAAGAAGGCGCCTGGTAACTGCTCTGTCCATATCCGCTACTTCCTCCCCCATTACTCCCCGACTGCGGTACACTATACTGCGGTTGTTGCGCTTGAGGCTTGACCGGCGCAGCGTAACTCCTAGATTGCGGTTGCGCAATATTGGCCGGTCGATAGGACATGGGCTGAGGCGCTTTCTGGTGGTAGCTGACCGGCTGAGATTGCTGCTGAGAATAGGATTGCGCGTTGGCTTGATAGGAGGCCGGTTGCTGAGTGTAAGAAGGCTGTTTCTTCTGCTGAGGCTGAGGCTGTGGAGTGTTATAGGATGGTTGCTGTGGTTGTCGGTAACTAGGGAGTTGCTGTTGTTGTTGCTGGGGTTTATAAGGGTTCGAGCTACCCCCAAAACCGGTGTTTTTCATGAAGCTGTTGAGTGATTGCGACGGGGCCTTTTGTGATGATGACGCTTGTCCGTAACCGGTCGGGAACGACGATACCTGAGGACGATATCCCCCGGAGCTTTGCTGTTGATTCTGGGTTCGATAGACGGCTGAAGAAGTTGGAAAGTTGGAAGGTTTAGGCATGGGTCCGTAGGTCATTTGACCGAACATTTTATACAGGTTTTGGTTGACCGAGGGAGACGGACCTTGCTTTTGTGTGACTTCCTGTTGTTTTGCATACTTGTACAGCATGCTTCCTAAATTAGGTACTGCTAAAATCAGGGGGTTCTTTTTCTGTGGGGAGGTATTTGGTGACTTTGGCAATGTGGGACGGGGCTGTTTTGGCTGGATTTGC
>LQRL01171047.1:10506-24316 GCA_001703475.1 Hydroides elegans | reverse complement strand
CATAAGCGATATCAGAACCACTTGTTATGCAGATGGCCTTAGTGATGATATAAGCGATTTAGTAAGAAAAACAATCATTCACCAACTAATCCTTGTTATTACCGTAGAGCTATTCTTACCTGGGTGTGTTTAGGTACAAACAGCTCTTTCTTTCACACTAATATTTGACATTGTTTAGGAGATCCAGATAACAGGTTTAGAAATCTAGATAACAGTTAGATAAGACAGAGGGTCAAGACAAAAAAACGGTTTAGGGAGACCTTGGTTAAGAAAAAACCTAATGGTTAGATAAGAGATGGGTCAAGTAAGCCTATATCTGGTTAGCCTTTAGGAAATAAGCTTTGAGTTAAACCATGTCAAGGTTTTCCTGCTTTGAAAAGAGAAACTTCGAGATCTATGGACTGACTCAAACCATAGCTTCGTGTAACTGTTTAGGACATGTTTTATTTTATCCAAGTGTTTCCTTGTCGTGTCTATAATAGGATATAATAGGAACCCCTCATTTTAAATGCAATACCTTTTAATCTAGACGGAACTAACCTTTGTTATCTTTGTTTATATTCCTGAATATTTCAAAGGTTTTAATCATTAATAAAATATTGTACAAATATTGGTTAACCAGCTCATTACCAAGAGCTCCAAAGTATTTCATTTGTTTCAAGGAATCCAAGATAACCAAACCTACCTCAACATTAAAAGTGGTTACAACTATTTGTACGTTAAATTATAAAATAATTACCTTTGCCAAATATGGTTTGCATAAAAATTACAAAATGTTCGTTTCTTAATACGTCACGTCTAGGATCAGACAAACCCCTATTTGCGTTATGTCTGTTGTTTCAACCACAAAACGTGATGTAATTTTGGAGTAACACCCCCAGTTATAAGTTATAAGGATTATTAAAAGATTAATGTGTACAGGAAGACACCTTTGTTAAGAAAAAATGTTATATTACATTATACATATGTCTTTAACATATTTAAATCATTTAAGACAAGTAAACCCAAATTGTATGGTTTATCTCATGTTTGGTGGTAATCAGGACAACGATTTTGCTGATATACTCATGATTATGGGTGTATAGTCACATCTTCTACTCTTTCCTTACTTACCCATGTATCATACCCATGTATCATATACGTAAATAACCGGATATCCCATTTTCGTGTGTAACCAGGATAACGAAGAAGTAGCCGAAAAATTATAATACATCCATTCATTGCGCATGCTCAAAATAATTATTTACTTATTCTCTCTGTTACCAGGACAACGAAGTAGCCGAACTGCGCATGACCATAGACGCCCTGAGACAACAAACCGGAATCAGTTATAACCCAGATCTCCATTCTCACTCAGCCGTGCGACGCCAGTCTTCCAACGTATCGAGCGGGTCCAAACAAGATACATCGCCAGGTACATAGTTTAAAAGGGTGGTCCCTATATGTAGGCGCGGATCCAGAAAACAAAAAACGAGCACGCGAATTTATAATTCATTAAAGCCAGTCATCCAACATATCGAGCGAGTTCAAGCAAGACTCATCACCAGGTATGGAGACCAAGAAAGTAAATGCCCACGACCCCCCAACCAATCGGCTTCCAGAGCCTTTCAACTCTCGTATATAGAGAGTGGAAGACTTTGGACGAGCCCCATCTTTACCGAAGAGTTACCCCACGACCCATCCCCGTTTCGGGTCAAAACACCATCGGTCGAAAAAATCGCAAGTCTAAATGTCATCATAATATCGCTAAAATCAAACAGTATTTCCGATGGTATTATCGTAAAAGTCTACGTCGAAAGAAATACACATTGAAAAACTGTTTGCAAGAGATATGATCTAATTAAAAAAAGGGGTCTGTTTTAAACATCTTAGTTATCTTTACATCTGACAATATTGACATCTCTCCAGATTACCGTTACACTGATTCTGTCTCTCAAACGTCACTTCTTTTTCTAAAGAACAGCATCTTATGACATATACACCATGTTAGTGCATCTAGCTAAGCAAAAAAGTAAAACCAATCTCGTCAACGTATAGCTTTCTCATCAGTTTTTATCGCCCCTTCTGTGTCCCATATCTCATTTATTCTCTAGACTGATAATGGCAAAGGGTTGGAATAAGGATGAACCATTTAGAATCTTCCGGATGGCAAGCTAAATTTATCAGATATGAAATTGTATTATATTTAAGATATATTTTTAATCCAATTAATGTTTTTATCAGGCCAGCATCACATAATATCTAGCAAACATTCAGTTAGATGTCTAGTATACTGAATATTCGTGTTAAGTTACTTAGGTTAAGGCCAAATGCAGGTTTTCACAAAAAAAAAACTTATCTTTAAATAGAACGAATACACGTCTTTGTTAGGGCTTCAAGGGAAACTCATCTGCTTTCTGTCTAGGCCTCTACTAATCAATGTCGTTCTGTCGTAAATTAAATGACAATTCGTATTGAATTCAATTTACTCAGTGTCTATCCTGGGAAAACGAGTTTTACAACCAATTTTACATATACAGCAGTATATGATACTAAGTAAAATTTCTTATTAATGGTAATTGAAAAGTAACGAAAGGCACTGTTTCGACAGCCAAATGCAAAGTTAAATTGAGAAAACCACTTCATTTTTTATAGGAAAAGTCCGTATTGGTTTGACTTTAGTTCTGGCTACACATTTTAAAATATATTTTAAGTCCGAATAAACCTATAAAATATTTTACAGCAATTTAGATTAGTGTGTGAAATTCCAATGCATCCTATATTTTTGAATACGGTAATGAGCAGTCGTTAAATTGAAGGGGGTCAACCTTGTCATGCTTAAGGGGAATTAATCATATTTATTGTCGTGTTTAATGTATTTAAATCCATTGTGAAATGATAAAGTGCGTTGCTATCGGTCGTAAAACGACGTCTTATGACACAAATAAGGTGATTATGACAATACCTTTCTCAAGGAATCTGTCGTGAGAGTGTTATTTACAATGTGAAATATCTCATCACATCGGCTTTAAATAGGCGTCAAATACCTGTAATTAATTGCATGTAATAAGATATAATTATTTTGTCATCCCAAATTTAGTACAATCCACACAAAAAGATTAACAAATACAACAAAAACTTAACAAATACAAAAAAAACATTGATCAATTTGTTCCAAAAATTTAGTTTTCGAAACTGTATAACGGATAAATGTCGGATCCAGTTGGTGTATAATATCAATGGCTATTGTTCGAAATATGTTCATTATAAAGGAAAGCATTACCAATAAGACTAATCAATCAACACACTTATTTTACTCATCAATAAACTATAATAGTCGATGCTCTCAAAACAAGTGGGCGGGGAACGACACGGATGATTGACATCAAGGTTGGCTGTCAATCATCTTTATTGACAGCCATCAATCAGCCAATCATATGTAAACAAACAGGAGTGGCAATGTATCTTTCTTCTGAAAAGATGTTTGTTTACTTGTTTATAACCATTACAAAAAATCAGAGAATAATGTTAGAAACACATTTACAATATTGATTCACTCCGACTCAATGAGCTTCAAGTCGTCTGACTTGTCTCCAATAACACAAAGGAGAATGGTTAAAAAAGGAAAGAAAAAAAATGGAGAATGGTAATCTAAAAAAATCGTTGTCATCTCACACGCACACACAAATGAATTTGGTTAATTGATTAGGAAAATTATATTATGTGCTTTGCTTTGGTAATTTTGCGGTGACTTTTTTGGATGCGCAAATATTGGATGAACTGACATGAATCTGAATACACAATGAGTTTCTGTCTGATACTAAATTAGATGTAGATAAAGGGAACTCATTTTGGTGCTTTTGATTGTCTGTTGACTGATATCCCATTTATGTTTTCGACATTGCAGTCAATCTGCAAAAAATAGGAAAAATATATATTTCTTCGAGCTTCATAAGAGCTGACAATTGAACTAGTGGCCAAAGTTAAACTGCTTCAAAATGAGTTGGCTTTACGTCCATCATAAGTGTAACAAAAAAAACTTGTTAAATGCAAAAATAAAGCCTCCTTTATCTTAAGCAATATTTCATATTCTAGTTAGGAATGATTAATACTCGTGACAGTACAATGCCAAATTACATTGTGTGTTTTTGAAAAACCACAAATTTGATATAATTTATTACCTACCAAAAACTTACCCCCTTCGAACAACTAATTTTACGAATATATCAACACGTTTTAGTGAAATGAAGTTTTGAAATGAGTGAAATGAGTTTTTCCAAGTAGAATTGTAACCTTGATTATTTTAAAACGAATCCATGATAAAGCTAATGAAGGATCGAGTGTCAAGAGGAAAATCATTCTCGCCTTGAATTTCAATTAAATAACAAAGTAATCTTTTATATAACACATTACGCTGGGAATTAAGCTCATGACTATTAGTTACAGTTACGTGGTTATCCTTGAAAATTTGGGCGAAGCATGTTTGCATGAACATTTGTTTGCATATCAAGATAATTTATTAAAAAATGTACACACATGTTTCCAAAGTTTCCATGCAAAAGCGTTACCCAAAATTCGCTATAAATCATGCTTGCGTTGTTTTTTAAGGGTTTCAGGTAAATAAAGCTTGACCTTAGTTGAAATGTCAAAGATGTTAATAAAATTTAGAACCTCTTAATTTTAAACAACATGATATTCTGACACCAGGTCATCAAAGTAAATAATTAAAAATCTGTCTAAAAAAACTTTTATGTTTTATTCAAAGAACTTTTAATTCAAAATCTTAATAGTAAACATCACATTAAATTAAAGACCTGGACTGACAAGTCCTATAATAACGCCTAAATTAGTGAGTTGTTTTTTTACTGCTTCAACATATTTCTTGTGTAATTTGATGTTATAGACACATAAATTACACTCAATTCTAACGTTACACATTATGTAATATATTCAAAAGGTAAGCCACAATACTATAAAGGTTATAAAATCAAAATTAATTGCCTTTTCACCTTTAACATTCGAGTAAATCAATTTCAAAATCAGGTTGTAAGGCGTCATAGAGAATGCCATTGGGTATGCATATTATGGGAGTTTTTTTTTCAATCAAGCGCATTAGACTAGTATTTCCGTTATCGTTTAGCATTTAAAAGATACGCTTAAAATAAAAAGCTCCAAAATAAAATAATTAAACGTAAAATAAAGATTGTGCTGCAAAAGAGCTTTCAGGGTAGCTAGGGCATATTGGATCATAGGGCAACAACGGGTTTTAGTTCCTGGCCACATTGGAAGCTTTTTCTTGTTTTTTCCCTAACAAACCTGTCATACAATGTATTGCTTATGCAAAACTCAAAAGCTATCTTACCACTCGATGTTTTTGATTTTCTATAAGGAATACATTAGAAGACAAAAAAAAACCTCAAATGTAGCGAGGCCCTTATTCTGGTTGGGTAGGGTCAGGGGTGGTTTTCTGGATTGTTGTCAAGGACTACTCGACATTTTAGCATCTTACATAATGGGTACAGAGTCAACGTTGTTCCTTTCTTTAATAAGCTCTGTCGCCAAGGTTAAGGGGAGTCATATAAAGTTCCATTGCGATTATGCCTTCAACGGATATTAACTTATTTCTAAACTTAAACCGTGATCCCAATGCAAGCCTTTCCAATATTAGCAAATGACGTTTTACCTCTTGATCCCCCTTTTATGTTTTGAAATTTGATTTTATTCCATCCGATACTAACCCTCATCCCTTCAACTTAATAGAAATTAATCTATATTTTCAAATTTATATGTCCCGTCATATTTCATTATCAAATGAATCTTGCATGACCCCGAACTACCCTTTCACACAACGTCACTGCCTGAAACTTTCTTCTTTTTGTGTATGCCACTCCAAAAAAAAGACACGTCAAATGTATTTGTTATCCTGATGTTTTTAACGCTACAAAAAGCTGCTGGCAAAAATTTGAGATGAAAAAAAAATTGTACTTCAAGGGGGTTTTTGAACAAGGTGCATATTAAAATAGTTGCGTTGTGTATTTTATAAAGTAGAGCTGTCTCTTTTCTGTATACACCACCCACTTAGTATAGATAATGCGCATTATTGTACCTTAACTATCAGTGAATAGGATTTAAAGATACCGTTAATACTAAGGATGTACTGTTGATAAACTTGATATAAAAAGGAAGTGTCTGGATATTTAAATAACAAAAACTTGTGGTTAATCTGGTTTAACAAGGTAAGATTGTTTATAAAACAAAAATCACATTTATAAGATACTTTTGAAGCTTAATGCAACACATGTTTTGCTGAGTACCTGTTGACACTCTATGTTTGAATTGTATAGATTGTAAAACAGCATTACCTCTTGAATTATGTCTTAATTTTCAAACGATGATCGATAAATCAGATCGATCAGCAAATGAACTGCGGGATTATTTTCAATGAACATATAATCTTAAATACTAAACTTGATCAAGCATATCTCTCTCATATCGACACCAAATAAGCGCCAAATATCAAGGTGTTTATTAAAAAACTCAAAAAATGTAATTAAAGATAATTCTCCCTATCTTTTCTTGACATTGCGTGCTGCCTTCTATCTGTAGCAAAGTGTACCCAGGTACCATCTAGTTCTATTAAAATAGAAGTCAAATCTCAAACTCCAAAGGTACATTTGTATTCATCTTATATATATTTTATTCTCTTTCTTCTTCAATTAAGCTTTATATATTTCCTTCTCTGTTCCTTTAGATGGTGCTTCCTCTTCGATCCGTCGCCAAATGAGCGCCGAGTCGATGTCCTCCATAACAAGCATGTCGTCCGCGTGCAGCGCCACCTCGCAACAGTCGGCGGCAACCGACACCGGAAGTAAGAGCGGAAGAGGAAGTGCTAGTGGTGCGGCGGGCAAGAAGAAGGGCGGCAACTGGGTAAGAGCGATTGTTTTAGTAGGTTAAGTGACATTTTTAGCATTTAAGTCCAGACAAGCTGGATTTTTAAGATAAGTAACACTTGAATGTAAAATCCTAGAACCAATCATATTTGCACATTTACGTCGACATTCACATTCATCACGTTTCAAAATATAGTTCTCAACCTTATTAGCCACGGCTTGCTTTCACAAGCCGTGGGTATTGCAACCACTTTTCGTTGTTTAGTTAATAGTGTGTTAACTTTATTTCTTTCCAACGCTTCTTCTCTCAGAGTTCTTGACCGATTCTACTCAAACTTTTTTTGAGGCGTCCTTATAGGGTTCTCCATATGAGGTGTGCTTTTGTAAGCAATTGTGCTTATATAAGCATTTCTAAAAAATCGAAAACAAATTCGATGACAGGAGTCGCTAAGATGCTTTAACAGGATTTTGTGAGCGATAATATAAGATTTTAGTCCATTTGTTTACCTAAGGGTCAACCTAAGTATATTGTGGCTGAGTATGATGGTGCAACAGCTGAAATGTTATTGATAAACAATCGTGGTAGTTAACGCAAGTGAAAAACGGGTATACCATAAATAGCGTGTGGGTGTCGACTGCGTTCTGGCTAGTAATCTGTTTTAAGCGCAATAGTAGGATGAATAGTAACTCAAAAGTAAGATATAGAATGTGTATGCTAAATGTTGTATTCAATTAATATAATTCATGTTTTGATATTCATTACCGGGGTACATGTTTTAATTAAGTTTTGTACATGTTGATACATTCTTTCATAAATATATGACATATAGGTAATCCCACATTGATTTAAGACAGAAGGGGTGGATTTCATACATTCATGAATAAATGACTGAAAGATAATCAAATTTGAAATATAGACACAATTCAAAAGGCTAGTGTAAATTTATTATGTTAATGGATTAGATATTGAAATAATTTTCCATATAAAATATATTTTCCCCTATAAATGGGATTCGTAGATCAACCAATAAACATAATAGTGAGATAGCTGATACATTAAATTTGGGTGGACTGATGCTATGTTGAAGCAGGGAATTTTTGTCCGCAACAAAGATAAATAGACATACACATTGATATCTCTGAGCGAGCTGTGGCACACTGTCCTTGGACAGTCTTGTTTTAATACCCTCTGCACTTCCACAGTTGCAGTCGCAGCAAAACAACGTAGTGACCTTTTATTATCAACATGAAAGCTTGGTCAAGGTCACCACAACGTTTATAATAGCACCTACATCGCCTCTTTCAAACAGTTGAGCCAATAAAGCAACTTACTTCACAATTAACTTCATTCTATATTCACAGTTGCGCAGTTCCTTCAACAAGGCCTTTTCGCGCGGCAGCACCTCTTCTCAAAAGAAACGCACCGGATCCATATCCAGCGACATAGATCCGGATTCCGTAAGCATGCGCAGTGATGCGTCATCGATTCCTGCAACCGGAAATGGATCGATGATGGGCGGATCTGTACCCAATACGCCTGTGCGGGGGTCGGCATCTACGCAACAGTAAGTTTTGTGGAATATTTATTTAGCTAGCTGAACCCACATAATATAAGCTCCGTTATCTGGTTTTCGTCCTCAAAACGAACAGTTCTTTGGAATCAGTCCGGTGCGAAATAACCCAATATCGGACATGTAGATTTTTTTATGATTTCCTCATCCTATTTATCTCATCAACAAAAATAATGGTGAAATTAATTTTTTCGGTGGCCCTTTTCCTTGATCATTGATGGAATGCCTCTAACCACAGATGATCATTGTTAAATTAGAATTTAGACGTTTACTTTAGCATCTCAATATCGATTCAGAATTAAAATCATAATGGAAATATCACAAGAAATGTTGAGACGTTTAAAAGGTTGAAAACATCTTTATTCATCTATATGACATATCATCAATTGACACGGCAACTCGAAGCTGCATCAATAAACCTTGGCTCTATTTGTTTGCCTTAGATTTCTTTCCTATGTTTCATATCGATTCACTCTTATTTCATTAGTGAGTTGACTACAGTAAAACAAAAGCAATTTATGACCGTTCTTTTACAGCTATTGGCACTCGTTTTACTGATATATTATCTTGAATAGGGTCTTCTTTAATTACGTGATTGTACCCGAATAACTTACTGTTTTATATACAGTTACAGGTTTTATAATGTTTTATAGTGTAGCTGTAACTGTATATTGCTGGGTTTACCTGTAAAATTAACATTGATATAACCCTAAGGAATTGTAAATTGTCTAGGTATATTAGAACTGCACAATACACCAGATTTCTAAATTAAGAAAAGAAATTAGATCCCACAGGGCTCATTAATGGAGGAACTACGGGTAACATGAGCAAAGCAATAAAATAGTCTGACATATATGATTGTTCAAAGGTCAAATACATAATGAGTAGCAAGGGAAATTGTATAAAGATTTATTGTGATTGACTTTTTCCTATACATATATGTTGAAGTTGTCATAGGCCAATACCTCACATATAATTTATTGTATAAATTGATTGTACAAATAATGAATTTCATTGTTTCCTAGTAAAAATCAAGCTCTCTAATTATTTTTGGATATATGATATTTGTCAATGTACCAAATTAATTGTATAGTCTATTCATTAAACAATCATGAATAAATTATATTTTTTTAATAAGGTATCAGTTGTTCGAGTTCAATAATTCAAGGCTTCAATGCAATGTGAAAATCACAGTTTCGCTCCTTTTTGGCCCTTTATTTGCATTTATCGATATACTTATTAATATATTCATTTTTTTTAGAATCTATAAGGATGGCGTGGACAGCACCCAGGTACACGAGCTACAGCAGCGCCTTCACGAAAAGGACATGAAGCTGACGGACACGCAGCTGGAAGCACTGTCCTCAGCTGCGCAGCTGGAACAGCTCAGGGAGACCATGAATCGAATGAAGGTTAGGGAACACATACAATTTGATAACGCGTCTTCCTTTTAATGTCCTTTCAATAGATGGCTCTGAGTGAGCTAATGCTTTGACTCCATGCCAAGTTAACATTTACTCACACCATTAAGTTAGGAGGATCAAGCTTGAAAGGTGCGGTACATTGTCCTTGGACAACCTTGTTCCAAAATCATTCCATAATGTTGGAATTGGGCTTAAAACTAATGGCAAACTCAAATTAAAGAAGGAATCAATAGCTAGTATGTCTCACCAAAGGATCGAACCTGCCGTATGATAAATCACATCTTTATGATGTTTATATGCTCTATTTCCAGTTGGAGATGTCCTCGTTGAAAGCGGACAATTCGCGCCTTCAGAAAATCGTGGTCGAAAAAGGCCTGAGCGTCTCTGCCTGCAGTGTGCCTGTGACTCCAGCTACCTCAGACCCGCCCGAGAAACGACTCAGTCTGGGCGATCCAAGCAAACTAGGTGAGGACAAGAATATTGCCTGTAATGATGATTATAGAACGGTTATCAGTTGAGCTCAAAACTGTAACTTGACATAATAAACGACGGGAAAACAAAGACATTTAGGAAGCCCCTCAGAACACGATTCGCTCATTATTTATTCGAAACAAGACTCAGTGCAGTTCTAGGTCCAGTTAAAATCGAAATGTGCTGTTTCGGTATCAAAAACAATTACAAATCAACCGTTTTACTCTTTTTTTCAGACGAGATTCTCCTCACATCCGGTGGCCCCGGCGGCCAAACAAGCGGCCAAACCATCACCATCTCAGTATTCCTTTCCACTAATGACGTCACTTCCGTTGGCGCCATTTCCCATAATGCATCATCGGCGCAGGCGCAGTTGCTGATTGGCTCGACTTCCGTTAGTGGCAAAACCAAGTGGGATATGCTTGATAGTCTGGTGAAACGAACATTTAAGGTGTGTGTGTGTGTGTGTTTGTGATGCTATAACATGTTAATTTCTAAATATAATATAAACAGTAAAGCCGTTAATATATACATAAGCCGGATAGTCATGTGAAAGGGACGTTAAAGGTGTGTGTTGATGATAAATTGTGATCATATAATATATATTATTTCTCCTTTTACGCGTAAAAAAAGCTCAATTTCTACCAAATAAAGGACAAAATAAGGGTTCAAATCCTCTTTTTCGATCAAAACGGTGGAGAAAGAAACATGACTGTATGTTTGTTTATACACTGTATCAAATAACATAAAAATGTTTGTTTGAACTAAGCATGAAATACCTTATATTTTTACGCATATAACACGCAACAATAGTAAAAATTGGGTATGAATGATATTAGAAAAAGCTCAGGTTGGAGGTGATTGTCTTGTGTTATATACATCAAAACAATTTTCCGCTTCTAATTATTGAAAGATGACCTGAAACATAGAAAACTAACACCAACAGGCACTCAAATATCTTGTGAGGTTAATGTTTTGCCTTGAGTGCAGTTATGATTGAATTCTTATGACATGATGATATAAAATATAGAATATTCGAATACGAGAAAAGTATTTACGCTTGAAATTACAAAACCCCGTAAAATTGACTTGCGTCATATTGCCTTGAGTAAAAATCACAATTTCTCCAACGTCAATGCACGTTCGTTTTTGCATGAACGGTAATTGAAATGATTCCATGCGCAAACAAATGAAGCACTTGTATAGCTCAAAACACTCAAAACATTGCACATTGGCTTAAACATGAACCAAAGCGAAATTGTGTGATATTCGTCATGGAGCTCCATGGAAAGAAAACTCTCGAATACTGCATCTCTCCGGTGGTTGTCAATGATTTATAGTGTATTCATATGGAACTAGAAACTATTTCGGATAAAAAGTGATGTCATGAAATATCCTAGATTTTCACATCTCACCCTTTACCATCAAAAACACTTATAATTGAAATTAATTTGGTTTGTTAACCAACGAAACTTGTGTACTTTCCTTGTTGTTTAACATGAAAACAATATTTATTTTTGTGGTTTTCTAGGAATACTGTTTACGGGTGGACCCAGTGACGAATCTAGGCCTATCGTCAGACAGCGTCATGTGTTATCATATAGGAGACCAAATAACTAGAAGCAAAGGTAAATTGAATTGCGTAATTCAGTTACTTTCATTTTATGTATTTAATGCAAAATACCGAAAACATCATTTAAATGTAATATTTCTATTATTTTTCGCTTTTTTTTTCAAATCAAATACACGGGAAAAATAATGATTTAAGAAAACGTAATGCTGTTGATATTAAACTTTTGAGAATCTATGGTTCATATGAAAATCAATATTAAACGCTTATTGTGACATCACCCTTTCTCTATAGTTCTTTTCTGCACGTTCTTTCACATGTCAATACACATTTATCCCGCCATCTGATAAATTTATTTCAGCATTTGTTCCCCTGCACAGAATCTCCTTTTACAAACAAAATGTGATTTCTTTATTTTCTCCTTCAATCAGATTCCCCAGTGCCAGAACTCCTTCCTTGCGGCTACCTGGTAGGCGACACCACAAACATCACCATCGGCCTCCGGGGTACATCGCAAAACAGCGTGGACGCGCTGGCTTTCGAAACGCTGATTCCCAAGTCTATAGTGCAGCGCTATATATCATTGTTGCTTGAGCACCGGCGCATTATCTTGTGCGGGCCTACAGGGACGGGAAAGAGCTACTTGGCGCATAAGATCGCGGAGTATTTAGTGGTCAAGTGAGTAGAATAAAAAATAATTTCTTAAGAAAGGCATTATATTAAATATATTAGATCAAAGCAAGTTCGGCAACTTTACTATGCTGACATTTCATATTAATTTGTTATTGTACAAAACCCTGGTACTTTGTAATATGGTCGGTCGAGGCGTGATTGTGGCGTTGGATAAATTACCTAATTTTCAAAAGCGAGAGGTATGGAATTCGATCCTAGCCGGTTTTATATCGTATTAAACTATAGTGGCAAGTTTTGACCTCGACCTCAGATAAACAAATCATTTTCTTAATTGGAATTTCGCTTCTTAATTTACGGTTAAATTGAAACCTTTTGTGCTCTTTGTCACCCATGTTAACCGGTCAAAATTCTTCATTTCCCCCCATTTTCAGATCGGGCAAGGACCTTGGCGCCGGCGCCATCGCCACCTTCAACGTGGACCACAAGTCGAGCAAAGAGCTTCGGCAATACCTCGCCAATATAGCGGAACAGTGCGAACACAGCGCCGCCGATCTGCCTAATGTGATTATACTGGATAATTTGCATCATGTGGGATCGCTTGGAGAGGTGTTCAATGGATTCCTGCGTGTCAAATACCAACAGTGGTAAGTGATGGTTTGGTTAATATCGTATGGGAATAAAATTGCCGAGATTGTTTCTCTTTGTTTTTTTACCCATCAATGTCTGAATGTCATTCAATCAATATCATTCATAGAAATGTTCTGATACCTTGATCTATAGTATTAGGTAGCAAAAGAATACTTAACCTGGAGCATATAACAGAGGTGCGCTTATGATAGTCTCCAGTTTCAAACATAATCATGATTCAACATCGGGTCGATAGGAACACATGCATTTCACACATCCATTTGGTTCGCACTCAAATCATGCTGGAAGTTGCTGGAAGATCCCATTATTCTCACTACAGCCCTTACAATATAGTGACCTTAGCACAATATAGTGACCTTTGTTTCACTGAGGGGCGCTCTCCAAAGAGTTGTTGAAAATATATTTATATTTATTCCAATTTTAAGCCCTTTATTTACGGTACTGAATCTCCCAGTCGGTACTTGATCGATCTCAATTGTAATGCGTGACTATGTTATTCAACACAAATAGCATTATTCTCTCTGCAGCCCTTACATCATCGGAACCATGAACCAAGCCACGTGTTCCACGACCAACCTGCAGCTGCATCACAACTTCCGCTGGGTGCTGTGCGCCAATCACATG
>LQRL01171038.1:6576-35927 GCA_001703475.1 Hydroides elegans | reverse complement strand
GCTCAATTTCTGTCTTTATAATGATTCTAATAACGATTTTGTAAGTAGTGATTTCGTCGAAATCGTGATAAGTTAACGGTAAACTGATTCAAGGCTCTATTCAGGTTTAGTAGTTAAGATGAAGACCAAGTAAAGATATAAATGAATAACCCTTTTATCATTCGTGGAAAATGCCCAAAACTTGCATTTTGATGCATAAAATCAAACGGATCAGGTTTCTCTAAATAATTTGTTATTTGAGTCGAATTATGTGAGCAATTAGGTATTTATCAAGTTAATATATCAATTTGCAATTAAATCAAAAAGGTGAATATTATTTCAGTGAAATTACCCTATGCTCCAATTTAAGATGGAGAACCAAAACAACACCGGTAAATTACCACTTCATATGATCTATTTTTAGTATGACGTTACTAGAAAACAAAAACAATATACATTCACTTTGCTGATTGATATCATAATTAATAATTATTATCTTTATATAAGATCAGTAATGTGGGCCATATTCAAACCGTGGATAATTTTTTTCGACTCAAATGTGCGCGCACATAAAATTATGCTAATGGTTTGGTGCAGTTTACGGTTATGTTGAGCATAACCAAATCGTTTGCTTTACCAAAAGCTATTTTATAGATTTCGGATATGTACGCCATTGGCGCACATCTAATTTCTTTACTCCCAACCTTTAAAGATGTTGTTTTGTCGAGAAAAAGTGTCTGAGTACTCTTCCAATCGAACCTCATAGAATCTATCCTAATTTAGAAGTGTCAAGTATCTGCATGAACAGGTTTATTTACCGGTATATGTCATCACCCTATCCATATGCTTTTTCAAGATGGCGCCACAAAAACTTACTAGGATCTGTCCATATAATTTACATGTATATGTGGGCTATTCAAATTTCATTACCTTATGTATTTTTACTTTCGTAGGTGGCCATCGTGTTTAAAACTCCGCATTATCGCGACAACAACATCAGCATCCCGAAGGAAGTATTTATTCAGCTGAGGCGACCCTCGGATGACGAAGTCAGTGACGCGAAGCCGTTTCAATACGTGCCCCTCGATCCAGGTACTTGTGAAGGGAACATTTGTTTGTATAAAGTGTATTCATGTTTTTTTTTTTAAGTAGGAAATCTTCTTATGATTTCGCACAACCATTACAATACGTGCCTCTCCATCCAGATATTTGAGAATTTCAGCCATATAGGCAGACTGTCTTAAATGTCTCCGATAGCGATATTTGGAAATTACTTCGATATGTTTAGAAACATCGGTCCTCTGTATAGGCCTTATGCTGACCTGTTTATCTGTACTAAAAAAAACTATCGATGATATGTGATAGGAGAAATTTACCCAAATCGGCCTCCTACAACTTCATTGAATGCACGCTAAGAACCATCCTTTAACCATTTATCAGATCATCTATCTTATTCCCGAGTTCGCTATTTAGGCCAAATAATTGACATGCTTCTGGGATGTAAACTATAATCGTTTTGTGGGGAAACCAGAAGAGTTAAAATTAGAAACACGCTGCCACAACAAATCGACATGCGATGAACACATTTTGTCACTTATGTCGGTCCCAAGAAACATTTTATTGTGACGCAATTACATCGTTGAAGGGATTCAATGACCTAAGTTTAGAACCGTGTCGTGATACCTAAAGATGCATGTTGTTGTGGCTTTGTATTAACTTTTAATCATGATCGATGGCAAAATAAATGCTCCTTTGAATATAAAGTAATTGATTAATTTACAATAAAGCGCAAAAATTAATCGAAGTTTTTAAAAGTTTAAATTATTGTGTGTAAAATTAAATTTGCGTTCTCTTTTTTCTAAACTAAAACAAATTAAAACGTAATTTTATCCCCACTCTTTATTTCCCACTCTTTAAGCCTCACGAATTGAAAATGACTTTTCTATTTTGATATCTTATACATATACATGTATTTAGATATTGATGTCGTGTTGCTTGTTTGAAAACACACTCATCGATAGTCTTCTAATTGTAATATATATATGTCTTATTTTTTATAGATCCAGATAACGTTTTCAAGAAACGAAAGCGCAAGAATCCGGACTTCAAGAGCTTCCTGTCAGACATCCCCTTCACACCAACAGGGCCTCCCTTGGGCGGGGGTAAGCCAATTGATATTCTGTGTAAAAAAAAAAAAAAAAAAAACAAGGGGAAAGAATATATTGAAATTGCTTCAAGGATGTACAAAATTGAGTTATATTTAAAATCATTTATTTGCTATTTGGTGTGTATGTTCACCAATGAAAGGTTATTAGATTAAAGTTCTTTGATTTCAGTATATTCAAGTATATAAAACGTGAAAGGGAATGGAGGAGTGGGGCGTATCACAGGTAATAAATCGCTTCGGCTGTAGTAAGCCATTTAATCGTTGGTTGAATTTTATATCACTTTTCAAATATCCATCATGTTTTTTTTATTTCTTCAGGTAACACCAAAGATGCTCTAAAACAAAAGATTTTGACGAAAAACAGCGCAAAAAGAATAAAACCACGTAAGTTCAGATACATAAAATAAAATTGTTAATTGTATTTAAGAAGTACTGTTAGTTCTGTAACTGATAAATCTGTTAACAAAGGTTTATGGTCTGCATTCAATAAATGAAATATGACAATATAAACTAAAGACATGACGGAAGAAAATCTAGCAAGCACTTTTGTATTGAAACATCATGAATCAAGATAATTGAACATCGTAAACATCATTAGTAAAACAAAGGGCGTCAAGAGGTTCATTGTTATATTGACAAGAAAAATAAACATAACTTTAGATGCCACATTAAGTGTATGCCCCTGTGTGCACTTGTTCCATCAAATAAATCATTTCAAACAGTAAACGAAAATTTTAACTGTTATTTATTTTGGCGAATATTTTTAATAGTTTTTGCCATTTTGGGTGCTTAACTCTTTGATTCGGTTATTCATGGAATTATGTACATATTAAGAGCACACAAATCAACTGTCTTACCCAAAAATTAACGCAAACAACTATGAAATAATGTTTCTGTAAAGAATAAAAACCCCAACACAAGCCATTCTTTTGACTAGACATTAAAATACGGGAAAAATGACACACTCTATTCGGTCATCGAATCGTATATTAGCTATGAAATCGGCACTGCGGCGTTTAGTTTCTATTAGAAATAAGGGATGGGGCTTTGGGTTCTTCATTTCTACATGTACATCATTACAACCAAATACTGACACGAGTTCTCGGTAAATAGAACATTACTTACAATTTGTGCTTATTTCTGACTCCATAAATTCTTTTCTCTCTCTCTCAATAGCCTCAGCCATTGGCGGCATCGGCTACCAAAGCGACCAGAGCAACGACGCCACCTACATGTCCGTTGACGCCGCCATGACACCACCGCCTCAACAATGGACAGTGACCGGTCAAGACGTCTCACAAAATGGCGGTGTCGCCGTGGGCAACGCTATGAACATCCCGTTCTCATCGGAACAGGTCGTTGCACCTATGACCAGTGTCGCATCGGATCACATGAACATTCCACCTCTTGGCGCTGGTGGAGAACAGCAAGTGTTTAAAACTGAAAACAAGCTACCCCCTGTTTCAACCGCAGGTGGACCTGAATTAGTCCAGCTCGGCGATAATACCAAACTCTTTAGCCTCTCTGCCATTGACATGGGCATGTCGCTACCGTCACTACCTAGTATCGGTGAGGAATTCCCTGGAGTCGGCAATACAGTACAGCTGGCAGCTGTCGATATGGTAGCCGCTGAGGAAACTGTGCAGTCATCCGATGCGCCACCTACTTCTGGTGCAGCTGCCCAATCGGAAGTCAAACGTAGCCCCGGTGCTGGCGGGGGTGTCCCTGTGTCCGCCGCTGTTTCAGCTGCGGTGAATATGCCAACGGAACAGTCGCTCAGTTTGGCGTCGCTCGATCGGCGTATTGGCGAGTCGAATGAATTGCTGAGGTCGTTACAGAAGAATAATAATTGATTTTGATTTGTGTTTTGGGATTATTGGTGAAATAAAAACAACCAAAGAAATCCAACTAATTTAGTTGGATTTTAAAATGCGATGTTTCTTTCCATGGCTCAATCAGCAAGTATGTCAGTGACGAGAGCTCGGTTGTGTCAAAGTTAATGCATAAAACGCTGTTAATGTAGGCAAAAAAGTTTTTAATTTGGTGGAGGAGGCCAACTGGCGTCATAAATGTTGCGATAACTGCTTGCATATGTGTGAGTTATTCTAAGAGACATTTTCAGCAATGCGGAATTAATTGTGTGTCTGTTTGGAGTAAGAAAGATAATCTGTTTAGAAAATGGTTTCCCCCCAACAACCACTATGCTGGATCGAATCCGTTTCATTCAAATACACAATTGAAGGTTGAATCCCCAACTCGGACTTTGCAAATATTCTGATCGCATGCGCTGGCGCAAATTGAAATGAAAGAAACTAAGATATCAAATATACGTTTTCAACTATTTTGTGTTATGAAAAATAAACAGCTAACTTTTCTTTGTTTCAGAATTTAATGGTTTAATTTGATAGTTTTATTATTCCCTGCGAAACATTCAATCATAGTAAAAATATATCTTCCAGTTCCATAGAATTAATAGTTCATTATTGTAAATTGATATTAATTCATCGCAATAAGGAAACAAAATATTAAATGCAGAAATATAAACCAGGAAAGATGACAGCAAGCGAATATTTAATTATGTGTTTGTTGGTCATCATGACTTGCAAACAAATGAATGCTACGAAAGAAACGCTGTATGGACTGATATTATGTACACATAATTGTTTGTTTCATATTTATTTTGTACTTTTATGTGGATGTTGTTATTAGAATGAAATAAAGTTTGTACTATCCTTGGTGAAAAACTCGTATGTATGAAAATGCCGATATGATGTCTATGGTTGTGTTTGCATCGAATTGAATTATTTATGTAACCATTCTGATTTGTAAAAAATAATGATTAACTGCTCACTGTATCATTGTTGTGGATTGTATTTGACTTTCTTTTATGCATAAATACTTTGTTTGTATGATGGTTTACGATATAGGTCTACTAATGTTACGCACTTGTACGTTTGAGCAAGAAAATCCAAGAAAATCCGAGTCTTTTCGTTGAGTGAGAGACTGAATAATCACAAAAATTCTTTCCCATGAGTGAGTTTAAGCTCATTGAAACAAACATTGTTCGTATGGTATTTGAACATTACATTTTCATGTGTTAATACATGTATATTTACTATAATCAATTTAGACTTCGACTTTGATCTCTGAGTGCTTGAAAAATAAATCAAAATATGAAATTGTTATCGAAAATTGTAAAAAAAAGCTTGTATTCTCTTAATTTGCTCGTAATATTAAGTCTAAACCAAGTATATGGATAGGCGGTTTACTGAAGTATCATGGCATACGATGTTGTCGATACTTATTGCAATTTTGTACGTTGTATTTACATTTGCTTAAACCTCATTGAGTAACTGAGTATAATATTTTTAGCCACGGCTTGCTTCCAAAAGCCGTGGGTATTGCGACCATTTTCTGTTGTTTAGTTAGTTCGTTAGTTAATAGTATGTGAACTTTTTCTTCCCACCGCTTCTTCTCTAAGAGTTCTTGACCGATTCTGCTCAAACTGCTCAAAGTATCCTTATAGGGTCCCCCATATGGGGTGTGCTTATGTGAGCAATTGTGCTTATATAAGCACTTCCAAAAAAATGAAAACATATTTTAATTAGAGTCGTGCAGTTCTTCATGAGAATGGCGTGAGCGATAATATGATAGTCCATTTGTTTATATTAAGCTACCTAAGGATCATTAAGACATACTGTGGACAAAGGTGACAATGCAGCAGCTGAAATTTTATAAATAAACAATCTTGATAATTAGAGCAATTAAAAACGGGTATTTCATACATAGCGGGAGGATGTCGAATGTTTTTTTTTTGTTGTTTTGTTATCTGGTTAGAGCACATTATAGAGAGCAAAATTAAGATACCGAAATTGTTTGACGTTAAATTATCCATACTGATGTTATATTATCGATATAGTACATTTCAAAATGTTAATTACACTTATACATTTAGCCTTCTAGGTGTTTATTCATGCATATATGACCATAATATGATTGTGCATTGTTTTTCATAATTCTAAATAATCTATTGCTAAGCTAGGATTCGTAGGATTACTCATACAAATATTATAGTCAAAAACATATTATTTAGATTGACCTATGCTACAACAGGGATATTTGGTCCACAACCAAGAACGATTGATATTCACATTTATATTATGCAATAAAAACGAAACAATAAAATCTGAGCGAGCTGTGGCACACTATCCTTGGACAGTCTTGTTGTCTTGGATATGACCTCATCATGTATAGTTACTTATTAGGACCGTAGTTTAGTTGTTTTGTGAATGCGTTAAATATATGCTCATTGGCAGCATTTGTTTTAAAGGGTTAAACTGTATAAAACAGGCTCTTTTAGTTGCATATTTCGCTTATAAAAATGCATAATTCTAAACGTTTTCGTGCCATGGATTATTTCTAATGCAATTGCTTCTTTAACGATACAGTAAAACAGTGTTGAAATAGTGTATCGTAATCAAAGGATTTCTCGTTTTCAAAATAAATTTATTTCCCATAATTTGAGTGATGATTGAAATAGTGGTAGTTGAGAGTTCCTAAGTTTTTTTGAGTGGTAACGTATTGGTGTCGATACGTTTGGTTATCTTGTTGCTGTTTTATACCATTTTCTACCAATCTTATTCTTTTCTATTTTTTTTTTTGTTGACAAACTATGATGTACCTACTGTGTTCGTTGGAAAATGGATTAATTGAATTGATCTTATTTATTGTAGACATGGAATGTGGTTAATCTATGTATGCAAAATCAAATTATGAGATTTATTTCTAATAAACTTTGAGTTTCAAATATCGTGAAAATTAGATTAAACATGAATACGAAATTCCTGCTTTGAAAATGATATTTAAAAATGAGTGTAGATAGATACAATGTACCGGGAAATCGACTGTATATAGCGGAGTCTGTACAAAGTCATAGTGTAAACTTTAATGTCACCAAAATGTACATTTATAGGAGTAATATTTGTTGCTTGTTGATTACAAAATATTGTTGATTTACATTTCTGTCTTGCATGAATCTGTTAAAGTATAATAATAAAATCACGCTTTCCATTACTCTGTGTTTTTGTATATCTACATGTACATTAGTTATTTCAACGAAACCGGTACAGTTATTTGCCGATGACATTGTAAGCGGAAAAGTTGTTCCTATCGGTGAGAGTAAAGCAATTTTTTCGATAAGCTTTTTCTTATTTTTATTTCAGAGCTTCTTTTAACCATATATTTTATTTTTTTCTTTGGATTTTCCTAGTATTAGTATAAGTAAAGACAAGTCAACTATATAAATGCAAAATAAACACGAGCGTCAAATTCATATGATTTATTGAGGCAGATATATTGGAATGTAACAGTAACCCGGAAATCAAATAAATACTTTTCATATTTATATAGAAAACAATACTAAAGTTCAGGATGAATTAATCTGTTGAAAAAAGAAAACATTCAGAAAATATCATTCTTTTGAAGTCAATATGCCAAAATCTAATATTTTTCTTAGGAAAATCTAGGAAAAAATATTCTGAAGTACATAAAGATAAGTTTTAAATGAGAAATTTGTTTTATAACACACCTACAGAATAAACATATTTGATTTTAATGCACCATATTTATAATTAAAATGCTGGCTAGCATAAATGAATTCATATAAACGAGAATCTTGAATTTTAATGTCATATTCTGTTCGAATGAATACAGTTCAAATTCCGCGCAACTAGTGCAAAATCATTGCTTATGTCAATTTTTAAAAGGTAGCCTATCATTCTTACAATTATTGTAACAATGTGAACACTTCAAAATATGTAGTATTTCGTAATATAATATGCAAGAAAACATGATTATCACGGTTCAAAAAAAATATATACTCACTCACAAGCAGGCCAAAAAATATTCCCCCGGTACGAATGGATTCAGATAGAAAGGCAATGGCATGGGATTATCACATTAGTAGTACTGCAAGACAATATAGACTTCTAACACGTATTATAAGATAAAGTTATATAAACCAGAAAAAAAACCGAATGATATTACAGGTAGACTAGAATAGAATGGTTATGCCTTTAGTAATTAATCCTCTTAAGTAGATATAATGCTGTGAAATATATAACTTTTATACACAATTCATATGGTTATTCTGCCAGAATCAACCATCTCCATTCCCTAAATCCCAATAACAAAACATAAATACAGACAATTGAGATCTGAAGATCTTGCTATTCTCGAAGCAAGAATGACAATGACTCGTAATATTGGTTTTGATAAAAACTCATTTCATTCGCGAGATGCACCAGAAATAAAGCACGCAATGTTCAGCGCAATCAATTCGCTCGACGAACACATTTGGGTTGACAAGTCAGAGAACCGCTAGAATCTATGTCTGAAGAAGTCTAGAATCTATGTCTATAGAAGTCTAATAGTAGAAATAATACTGCTAGAAAGCAAGCCTGATAGATCTAATCCCTGGCTACAACCAAATGTTAGATCTAACTGAGAGCTTAATATGTTCTAAATCTAAATCAATAAGTTTTTTTATGACAAAAAATAAGATTTGAGCAAAAATATTCGCACTGTTATTACAAAACTAAACAATATCAATAAGCCTTAATGAATTATGAATGAAATTAGTGACAGCATCCATATGGTTCAGATAAACTATATTTCAGTAATGAATTACATACAGATGTAAACAATTGTATCATAATAGTACATTGTAGTCTATATGACTAGAATCTTTTAACAAAATAGCAGTCTCATGTAGTCTTTAGAAAAGCTAAATGATGTACCGGAATGTTAATTGAAAATCAACAAAAAAATAAATTAAAGAAAATAAACCGTAAAAAAATAAATTATATTTATATATAGACGGTCACCATTCTAATGAATCTTTCCCTATTAAAACATACATGACAGGAAAAACCATCCACAGTATATCTAATCTATGCAATAATATATTGCAGTCACATATTCCACTAATACCGAAAAAAATACAAACACTTTCGAAGACAAAAGATGCAATGGAATCTCGCTCATCCAAAGAGCATAAAAATACCTATAATATCAGTCAAAACTCAATACTTTTCAACTTCATTTCCCATTTAAAATGAACAGGCGTTTGGCAAGAAATGATTTTAAGTCGACGAGATTCCATCGATGATTGAAAAATACATGTTTATATACAAGTCATTTTGATGTCTGTTTTGAATAATTATTAGGCTCTGTAATATCAAGGTCAAGAAAGGGTCAATTTCAAGGTTAAAAGAAGTCACGTGGGTTCAATGTCGGGATGCAGCTGTTGCAGGATGAAGAGAGCGACGTCCTGATTGGTCCAATAGGAGGTGTGCGAGGTCAAGGCCGACAAGTAGGCGTTCTCCATCTTGCCCTCGTGCACCTGGTAGTCCAAGCGGTATTCGAGTTCTACCGAAATAGAAGAACACAGGTTCTTGTTTAACATAGTAAATGTGATATTATTTTTGTGATTTGAGATAAGCATGAGGAAGAAAATTTGCTATTTAATAAATAAATTATAGGCTTTTAATTGAGAAGATTTTCTTCAGATATATGAATGTTTGATATATAGACAATGATAGGTTGTGCCATAAGCCTCAAACGTTTTGTCTTGGATTGGTTATACTAATAAACAATTGATAAACTGTATTTTGATAAACAATAAAATATCCTTTCTATAAGCATGCAAAAAAAATTATCTTTCATTAATATTGAAAAATGAATCGATCGAGTATTTGGTAAAGTTAAAATGATTAAATTAAAAATATAAATGATGTAACTGAGCAACCATAATTGTTATTTTCCTTTCTTGTATGTAATTTAGCATAGCTGTGCAGCTGTTTTAGACAAACTTGTAACATTAAAGATGTCAAAGGAACGCAAATTATGAGTAAAATGTATTTATATTATCATGTCTTTTCAAACTTTCCAATGATTTTATAAAATTCAATAATTTCATCTTGAGAAATGGGCGTTTAAGCTGTGCTTTTCATACCTGTATATCAGTAAAATATGTTTACAAACGTAAAGTGTGTAAAATTGCCGTTAATTTTAATTGGTTAGTTGAACGTTCTACACTACTATAAAATCTACATACAATGAATTAGCATTTAACAATGATTCACATATGAAGCATCTATTAAAAGTTATCAACTACATTTATAAGTGAGAAATCTGACGTTCATAACCATGTTCATGTTAATTATCTAAAGTGGTTCCCTTCTTTGACATAACTTTTTTAATAATTGCATCATCCTCAGATGTATTTGATGTTATGCCAATCCATAATACGTTTAATGGTATCGAGAAAACTGTTTAGAGAGTGCCTCAGCCTATCCTTTATTGGAGCCGAAATGTTAGCTTGTAAATAATGAAGGCCCAAACATGAACATGGTTTCGGATTAGTCAGATATCACAAGCTTCTCTGGAAATCTAATGTAATTGTGGATCTAGGGTGATGTGTCGTTTGAAATCAAAGTGCAGGAAGCAAAATGAAGAAAAACAAAAACCTGTATGGTCGGGTACGTCAAACACATCGTAATCTGATAAATGGAAATCAAAACAAACTGTAAATTGAAATATGTGTTTTCTACACAATATGCTATCTAAACCGAAACATATAAACACATCATGATATTAAGATACTATACAATGCTGATCTGAAAAAAATGATATCTGGTATATGAGCAAAGTTTATACATTACAATAGCGTGTTTCTGTAACAATTAAATTATCCACTACCTTAATGTTATGATTAAAATCAATTGGAACACGATTGGAAAACGTGTAAGTTTCAAGTAAAGGGAAAATGGAGAAAATGAGTGCTGTTTGGTAAAATGTTACTTTTATAAATGAAAAATAAATTACCTAGACTGCCGGTGTACAGGATATACATTTTACTATTACATGTATACATATTCATTTATATCTGGTTAACAAAATATTGTGGTCCGTCTAACATCTGGGGGAAAATGTCAATTACTAATGGCACTACTCTACAAGCAATAACAAAATATCCCTTTTCAATAGTTTTTTTACCAAATATGTCAGTAACATCGATTACAGTTTCCTCCAGCATCGAATAGCCTGTGACATGTTTCCAGCAATATTCAAAATAATATTCATTAAAAGCTTATTTGTCGCACAACCTTTTATCTCCACAATTTGAGCACATATATGGTGTTAGAGCGCATATAAAGATTGCGAATGTTTTTAATACAACATCCTTAGTTAAAATACAATATCCTCAGTTTAGATCTGATATATTTAGTTTAAATGCAATACCCTGAGTGTCAGTACATCTAAAAACAATTTCAAGAAACCAAATAATCTTAGTCTAAAAACAAAATAGTAAATGCAAACGCATCTAGACTCTACCTGTATATTTAAGTGCTAAAACGCGAGTGAATTTTTATACCTTAAATAATTCTAAAAATATCTTATATGATACAGAACACACAACAAATATATAATAAAAGTTTTATAAAAAAAATAGTGCAATTCAATTAGCATTCAAACCTAAGTAAAACAACGCCATACCATTCTTATCCTCCTTGAAGTAGCTCTCCGTAAACAACTTCACCCCGGGACTGTCGGGCGTCGAGAGTTCAATGTCCGTTGCGTCACTCTCCTCACTGACATCTTGCGGCGACACAGTGAACTTCACTGGTCGCCTACCAAGTTCTTTAACAGGACTATCGCCTGGGGAAGATGGTGAAGATGAGGTGGTGGATCCGTCCATGGGGGACATTTCAGCAATCACTTTGTCTTTTGGTTTGTCTTTGCGACGGAAAAAGGAGCCCCAACTACTGCCTGAAACGGCGATAGAAAACATGTTGACATATACATGCAGTTATTCAAAATCTTAAACATTTGGGGCCAATTTCACAGCCTTAGTCTAGCCCAGGTTCCCATTGGATATAACATTGAAACCCTAGTCTAGACTTAGGCTGTGAAATTGGGCCTTGGTTTTTCTTTGCCTTACTAAAGAACACGTTATCAAATGCAATTCCAAAACTATCATTTTTAATAATGTGAATATAAGAGTATTTCATTTTGACTTATAAGAAAATAAATACTAACTAGTTTCTTTCTTTGTCTTTTCTAGCGGTGAGTTCTTCTTCTCTGGCGAAGATTTGGTGGATATCATCGTGTCGGTATTGTTATTGGTTTCCTCTTTTAGTGAACTATCTAAAAGTGCGTTTTTCTCCTCCTCCTTTTTCGCGTCTTTCTTTGATAATGCCACAGTCGGTAGGGAATCGTAAGGCACTCGTTTTGCGCTGTCGTGGCGGAAGATTCGTATTGGTGCAATGGTGCCGTAGGCTTTGATTATCAGTGGTTCTAGGCGATAAGCCTGTTGAAAGACAGTCATGTGATCGTTTACTAAGTAAAGCATATTCATTTGATATATAGCATGAAAAGCAATTTAAATTCATAAATTGCACAGAAATAGTGATAATCATCTAAGACTTGCAGTGTGATGAATCAAAGTTAAGTTATCAGTAAAAACGGGCAAACGTCTAAATAAGTGGTTTCTTGTCGTTGGTTTATATACCTATAAATCATGCTCTAAACACATAAATGCACAAGTGACTCAAAGCCATTTACCACAGGATCGTAGGGATGGTAGACATTGAAGAGCCGCGAGCAGAGGCGCTTAGGCAGGATGCTGTCCTGTGTGCCCCCGCCCATCGGTCGCGTACCTCGTAAGGCTAGGAACACCGCCAGCGGCGAACCAACGCAAAAGAAATTCGTCAACTGAAAGATAAAAGGCATCGGGCAATAAATCAATCAAGAAATGTTTTACTCTGTGTGCAAACGATTATTTAATGAAGCGTTTTCACCTTAAGTTTACCAAGGAACTTATATAGATTTACCTTTCTAATTTAATTTTCTTATTTGTTGCGACTAATGTTATGAAGGTTCTACGGGTCATATTAAATATTTTAACTCGGGACACTAGAAATTATAGCGAAAGAATTTGTTTTATAACAACAAAATGAACATTACATGTATAATGCGATGATTCAAACAAACAAAAGTGATTGAAAAGTTCTTAATCTCCTCAATACTGTGAGATCTTACAGTAAACTTAAGACTTGGTGTTCGGATATTCTTCTTTTCAGCCAGCGAAAATAGTTTCTTTTCCAAGTCTGCAACGCTGTTAATAGGATTTGTCAAAACGTAAGAGTAAACAAATAACAAAATATTTTAGTAATACATTTTTTTTACTAAACGCAGATATGTACATGTTAATCCTTTAGAAATTACGAATAATCATTTAATTATTTGAAAATATTTAGTGAAATAATATTAAATGAAATTATATGACTTGTTTTAACGACACGGCCAACCCCTTTTTCAATTTTCGTTTTGAACGTTCCGGGAATCACGTGTATTAACGATAGATTCATTCTAAATTCCAGCAAACTTTGTATATAACAACTGTGCTGCCAAAGCAGTGGAGACGCAATTAGTTTAGCACAAATTCGTGGTTGAAATAAAAATGCATTCATACTTTTTCCTTGCGATTTCCAGCTCCTCCATGATACTGTCTCCCGTTTGGCCCAGTTCCGCACACGTGCTATCCTGAAAGATGGGATTTCAAAAATTAGAAATATTGTTTTAATTAAAAATATTTTAGAGCGAAATCGGTGTTGAAAGTAACACTTTGTTTTAAAATGCATTCCCTATTTCGTGTACGTTGTTCTTTTTGGGTTCAAAAACAATTTGACAGGTCCAATGGTTCCAACAAAATAAACTAGCTTGATTTTGAAGAACAAAGACTGTGTTTACTACATGTACATTACAGATTAGCAAAACATATGTTAATCTACATGTACTTGTAAATATATTCGTAAGGTGGGATACGACAACGGAAAATATAAGACATTAAAAACAAAATACATGTATAGTAAACTGATATGCTCAAAATGTTTATAAATAAAGCGTTTAAACTACTCTAAAATGACTGTATATAAAAAATATTATCGTTAGCTTTGTACTTAAAACGTTAGCATATTCATTGAATATATTCATATAAGTTTAACAGAAGCAATTCATGAAAGAAAAACAGTGCAAAATATACATATTTTATTTCGCGGGTTTTTGCCCGTCCCTATTCAAACATATAAACATGATTACAAATATCTAAACAAATATATAGGAACTATAGTCTATACATATACATGTATTCATATGCACATGACCCACATGTGATTGTACACTATTATCATAATATCATAATATTATCATAATTCGCTCAAAAGCATTTTCAAATAGTTTACTACACTACTACAGTAACTCTTATTGTATATTCCTATATGACACTAATGCACGGATTACAACAAATCATAACACTCTACATAAATCATAGCATCATATATGTGGTGCAAACGTAGGCTAAGAACGTTTAAGACGGTGAGGGATGAAAGAAATAGTTATAACCATTTTAATTCAAGTTGCTTTAATCAAAAACTTGAGCATCTGCTTAATATCGACATCCAATCGCATCAATTCGAAATTTAGAATTTCAATAATGTAAATCAGATAAAACAAGTTTATTGTTTATTTTCTTTATCCTAGAATATAGCATATTCAGGAACAAATACACTTACTATATTTTCTTCACAAAATTCACGGTAATAAGTCATCTATAGGAAATAAAAACAAAATTTAAAAAAAATATACGATAAGCTATACGATAAATATTAATGTATCGCTATACACACGCATGCAGTTTGGTTAAAGTGAGAATGACAGGACAAATGAGTAAAAAAGAGGAGGAGTTATTTCTTATAAGAGAAAATGAGCTAAGTACCAGTACCGCTACCAGATTTAATTTGAAACCTAGTATTACCGTTAAGACGTCGCAAAATAAAGTTGAAAAAGAAACGAGAATAAATGTACCACAACCTTCCCAAAAAAAAAAATGTGTTCGGAAAGGATCTTAATTAAATGAGTGCAAATTCAGAGAATATTTATAAATCCAACGGACCCAGGGGGGATTCTTATATTAATTTAATCTACATACGACAAAACATTGGTTTTCATGATAAGTAAAGGAAATTTCATCTCCCATCAGTTGATATGGACTTTTCTGTAAAATAATGATTTATTATAAATTTATCACTAAACGGTAATTAGACTCAAACACTATAGACTAGTTTTAGATCAGAGTAATTATAATTCAATTCGCATGCATATTAATCTATAAATGATTTTGAATAAGGTTATCTTTGATCATTATGAGTAAAATCAGCTACATTCGAGCATTAAAAGGATATTTATTAAACTACCATGCAAGGCATATATGCATGAAAATAAAATACACTAAATGAAATAACACAACATTCATGAAGAACATATTCACATAAATGACATCGATATAAAACAAATTATCATTTACAAATCTCAATACATACAAATACATTTATAACAAAGTAACAATACAATACGGAATGCTAATGTGCTCTCAAATTTACATTTAATAGTAAACTGAACAATACTGAAAAATAATTGAACTTGAAAATGCAACATGTAGAATTCTAAATGACTGTTCATGTATTGTCACACCATACACGTAAAACCGATGCCCATCGATTAATAAAGGCATTTTCATATATGTTATCATTTATGAAAGCAAATGAATATGTATCATGGTTTTAAGTGCAAATTTGCAATAAATTGAAAATGAGTTGACTTACAATGACTCGGGACACATATTGGTCATAAAGTTGAATGGGGTTCCAGCCCGTGATTATATCATACATTATGACACTTCCTGTGAAGAAACATAAAACATTATGGTGAGTTTATAAAATGTAATGTTAGTAAACTTCCGTGATATAAATCGAACGTCAATGTGTCTACAATAAGTTTTTCATCCTTAACAACTACTTAATACAATCAAATAAGGAAACATATTTATTCTCCACATAAGGAGCATTTGCTGAAATTTATTAACTTAACAGTCTGATAGGCTCTTGAAAGTTTTCATATGCAAAACACCAATATACATTGCAGTAGCAAATTTTCATGGTCAAAACTTAGCAATGGAGATGTTGGTAATGGCAAAGGTAATAACCTTTTCATATTATTCACTATTCTCAATTAAATCACATAATACAAAATAAACAAATTACCTAAAGAATGAGCAATTACAGAGACTTTTCCGTTCGATGCTTCGAAATAAGGCGTGCGCTGGCAAAACATGACGTACAAGCGGTTCAGCTCTTTTTGTAGGCCTTGGGTGATCTGTATGAGAGGCAACATCGCGAAATAAGTTTATTAAGTGTGCTTCGAGCAACATTATACTTTATTATAAATGAATTCAAAACTAAAGCAACAACAAAATATGACAAGATCACCTCTCAGTCTTATTTGTATTTTCATGTAGTACATAATGAAGAATATTAAATATGCCAGCCTCTAGCTTTCAAGAGCCAGAGACACAAGGATGGCAAGATATTCATGATACTTAAAAATGTCCAAACCATAAAAAAATAACACAATCAATCCATACCTCAGAGCGATAAAGTGGACTCGTGTAATACATAATATCCATGGCACTGCTGTTCAATAGACTTCGAATCTTGAACATCTTTGACGGAGTGATTGATTCCACAATATCTGAAAACGTAACAAATTGTGATCCTATTAAAAGCAACTCGATAGCAATACACAAGTGGTCATACTCTTATTCATCAAGACTGTCACCAACATAGTATTTTTCGGACACAATGATAGTGTTATCGATTGAAATCATGCAAAAATACATTGATATTAAACAAAATTATTGAAACAATTTAAAGTTAACTATGCATTAGTACTATTGATTCATGGATAAATTTCTACGCTGGCATAAAATAAAATTTTGCAGTAAACAAACTGTCTAATCAACTGCTTTTCTAAGTTACCATCTCATAAATTATCTTACCTCCATCTAATTTAAGCGAAGTTCGCCACTCCACCGGTAAGAATTCAGCTCGTTTTACAGGCACAGCAGAATCTGTCGCGTCCAGCTCTTTCATATGTTTCTCTTTCATTTTTTGACATGTTTCTCTCAATCTTAAAATAAAACACAACGTTGATCTGATATATACAGTCTTACCCGGTTATCTCGTAACCCGCCTATCTCGTCACTTTTCCGAATCCCCATCTCTATTTACCTTTGCCAATTTGAAACGGATATCTCGTCAACCGGCTCTCTCGTCATTTTGACCTCGGTCCGAGCACTGACGAGATAACCGGGTAAGACTGTACTTAACTTTTGTATTATTCAATTCTAAACCAGATCTTTTCAATTAAAGTTCCTCATTACCACATTGAGGTATATCAATAGGAGGAAATCGAAACAAACACGTTAAAATATAAAATATTTGCATTTCAATAATTTCAAATTGACTCGTATGGAAATCCAAGGAAATGTCTTACTCTCTACATCGATTAACAATGTTGCCAGTTTGCATTTTCTGGCCTATCCCATGGACCACAAAAACGAGATGGCCAATATCAGCCATTTTATCATCTATCCGTGCTTCACAGAAAAATCCTCTCTGCAATCGCTGGCCCATATCTGAACACGAAAAAAAGTGTATATGTTGTTAATGTGCACTTTGATTTCAGCTAGCTTAATCAACCCTTTTATTCCTCAGTCAGCCCATTCAAAGAGCCTTAAATACTTCCAATAGAGAGTCAGTCTATCTTAATCGATAAACTGTGACAGCTGACACACGGCTGTTTAGATATATTATATTGTTTGAATATATTCATGGCTTTTATCTTTTGAATTTATATAATTGAAAATAATACTCATTCATATATACCACATTTATAATGATTTACACTAGAGGTACCGTACTTATCATCGAATTAATTCGCTATTTTTAATAAATGAAATATAACAATAGCACAATTACATACACATATTATGATATGTTTACTGACATAATTCTAACTATAAAACAAAGTACAATGTATTAAATCAAAAACCAGAAGGCAAGCTTAGGGAAATTATAAAGATGTAATGAATTTAAATATGCCAATAAACACGACTTACTTGTGGTCATACCAAATTGCCTTCCAATAGCCCGGTATAACTTTGAGCTAGTTTTATGGTAGTGTTTAGCAACAAGTGAGTTGGCATTCCATTCTATGTAGAAATCCTCGAACTGGAGCGTATGCAGCACTGAAGTAATAAAAAAAAAGAACAAAAATACTATGTTTTTTTTCATGACTTTTCAAGTATTATTGGTATAAAGTATCGGTATTTTCACTAAAACTGACTTTTATTAAATTGTTATCTGTATAGTTTCAAAGAAGTTGTACCAAACGTTATAAAGCAAAGGCCACACACATATTTGCATCACAAATTTTAACGAGAGCATTACAAAGAGTACAAATAGTAAATACGGCAATATTGTGTTTAATTTTATATAGTTATGAACTGATCTGTGTTGCCATTCAAGCTGTTCTACAGCCGAAAAAAAAGTTATTTGTATATTTTGCTTTAACGTTTACAAAAAAAAACAGAATAAGCTTACCCGGAAAGGGACCTTTTCCACTTTCCAGCTGTGCTGTATCCTGAATTGTTTGACCCTTGAATTTAACCAGATGTTCGCGCTCGATCTCTTCGCCAACACTTTCTTCAACGGGATGCCACGAAGAGTCTTTGAACCAGGTACCTCTCATTATTTCCGATGTCTCATCTAAAGAATGTCAGAGCGATGATAGCATGATGATTAATAAAATATTGAGTCCTTTCATCTGCGATTAAACGGATTTGATGAGCATATATTCATCTCCCCTACCATCTGTCTGTCCATGCAGTAGAATTCTTAGACCCCAATCCGAAAGGATGGGAACCCAAAGATTTAGGGTGTCCATTTGTCATCGCTTCTTGTTTGTGGTGTCATATTGAAATGTAGTGTTAAATTACTCGATAATAGGCTTAGAATAAGCCTTCCGTTCAAAAATTATTGTCTATAATATATGAAAGCGATGACAAATAGACAGACAGCAACGGACACCCAAACTCTCTAGACCTAAAACTTTTGGGTAGGGTATAAAACAGGTCTAAATACCGACCAACTTTTTGGAGCCTTATTCATGCCATATTCAATTTATGCGTGGTTACATTTAAGCTAAAGATGTTTAGATCAATATGTTAAAACGATTTTTCCTATACTAATCTTGCTCTAAAACATTGGACTATTTCAATGAGAAAAAAAAAACAGGTAGCATTAAAACACTGCGTTGTTTTGCCTTATTGCTATCGTGCCTTTAGGCCTTATTTCGATAAATTGTTCATATCAAGTTTAGATATTTTTAAGAATGATGTGACATATATGCAGTGCCTTTTTGCTTTGTATTTTGTAGTTATTGCCTCGCATCCGATGTAAATCAATTACAGGTACGCTTTTCGGTCCATATTTGATAGCTCATTTGAAAATGGAACGTTTTGAAATAGTCTGATCTAAAAAAGCGCTCGCGCCTTCGGCGCTCGCATTCAGGGTTAAATATTTGTACAACGGCAAACTCAGTTGATGGACAATTTAGGTAATATTTATCATATTAATATGCACTCTGTCCTATAACTGAGCGCACTGGTGTCATTTCCACGGCGCAGTGTTCAAGAAGTAGAGCGCCCGAGGGGCTCTTAATCTTAGTGCGGCATAAACATCCCTACTAATCATCGTTCAATTATGCCACTTGCGACCTGAAAATCCGCCGTGCGACCTGCTTTTTTTCTGCAGGTCGCACGGCTGCGACCTCGAATTTAAGTTAAGGTACAGCCCTGTAATGGACTATATGTTTCAAGGAGGGTCATGTACAAATAAATCCACAGTTTATCGAAATGGAAAATATTTCTGTCCGATCACTTATTAAATAACTTATACGGTTATAAATGAATACGCTTTCTCATTCATACAAACCCTACTCGTACCTTCATGATGCCAGTAGATAGGATAGCATTTCTTTTCGGTGACGGACACCTCGTACAAACTTCCTCGAACACAAATTCTCTCTTCCTTTGCATATTTCAAATGCGTACTATCTTTTGATTTGTTTTCACTATGCTGAACCTCTCTGTATTTACATTCAATCCTGAGTGAATCATATCCAATGAATGGTATCCAGCTTTTATTTCCAATTTCTCTGTAAAACCACCTAACTTGCTCCGGCCTTAATACTTCAATTGTTTCTTCAATATTCCAAAGAAAACGAGTTTTAGAAAAGTTGGATGATGAATGGGATTTCAACGATCCAGATGAAGAGGCATTGTCCACACAACTAGCTTTTGCGAGACCGGGAAACCCATCGTCCAGACCTATGTCATCGTCCGGAAATTCGTATTCAAAATTGTTCAAGGGATCGGGAAGTTCTGCCATATTGATGCAGGCATTTCGTTAAGAATGAATACGAAAACGAAATAGTTTTGATTTTTAAAGAATCGTCGTTGTATGTATCTCAGGTTTTGAACCTAAAAAGAAGGAAGTGATTTCAGGCATGTTTGTTTATTTTTTTTTTTTTTTCAACTGTCAAAATTCGTCCTTCACATTGGTTTAGAAACTGGTCCCCAAGTGATGTAGACATTGCTACTAGTTTATTGTCACAGTTGTCTCAAATTTTATTTTATCGTGCCTATGTTTAATCTGGGATGAATATACAGGGATTGGAAACAAAACAGAACATTTTTCGTGTTTCGAATAAATATGCCTTGTTTACATCGAAAATACGTTGAAATACAGATCGAACCCGATTTTTTTTCGATAATATGGGCAAGTTTTCCTTTAATCATAAAGTATGAAATATCAATCAGAAATGCTTATTGATAGTTCTTCTACCACCGTTTACTAAATTCGTCGATTAACGTTCATCATAGGTGCCAATATTTAACATAAACTGAGTACATGTCGGGAAAAAAATGCACTTGAAACAGAACATTTTTCATTTGCAACAATATGGGCATCAAGCTGATAGTGTTCATGAAGTTGAAAATATATTCATATGATAGAATGATATGTCTAGTTCTACCATTTTTATCTTTGTACGCTAACAACAGCATATCAATTTTTACTGACGATCGAGGCAGGTACCTCTTCTCGGGAAAAAAAAACCGTCGACAAAGTTATCGATGTTTCGAATCGGTTTCTAATCCCCGTATATTCATCCCAGATTTAATTCGATCAGGTTTATTTCTTCTCGCATGACTTGGCATAACAATTACACAGAGTTACTGCTGGATAAACGAAGCAAGTTCTATGTGTTTGACGATTGGGAATTTAGTTATTTGTGATTAAGTATGTTCGGAATGTTAGGAAATCTCAACATTATTATATTTTTTACAGAACCTCTCTTTTATAAGATTTCGCCTTGTTTGAATGTGGTTGCAAAAACCTTCCTTAAAATAACGGTGATCTTGATCCTCGAACACGAAAGTTTCTTTCGGGGATACCATTCTTGTCAAAAGGTGGCTTTTGTAGTAGCTCACCCCGGGCTAAGAGTTATCTAAATGAATACGGGTATAGACACGTTGTGGACCGCATTTAAAGACGGCCTTCTGACAATACTCAACAACAACGTGCCTCAAAAGATGACATCAAAACGCCACTCTGATCCCATTCATGTCCAGGACTATATAATGCTCACTGGCGTTAACTAGGTTCGCTAGGTTCACCAGTGAATCGGCTCAAATGTATGGTTCGCTACGTTCGCTACGTTCACCAATGAACCGAGTCGTGGCCCCGTTCGCTACGTTCGCTAGGTTCAACAGCGAAAGAATGACATACATAATTTTTGCGTCACAATACGTTTCCCTGCTAAATGTCTTGTTTTGTTTACGTCACAGCGTTTAGCATTCGTGACGCAATAAGTAATTTGAATATTTATAGTGATTTTTGGGTGATTTTTATAAAAACATGTTATTACTTATCAATATTAAACAAGTTAAGATTCATTTTGAAAATAAAGAAATTTTAAATGACGCGAAGAAAAAGATGATGAAGAAGAAACAATATATAAGAAGATGATAAAAAAGGAATGAAGAGAAGAAGCAAGACAATTATTATATTGGGCAATAGTAATAAAAGGATATAAATTAAAGCACATATCAACAAAGTATACAGATGGTGTTTTTGCCATTATTTTTTCATACACATTTAGATTGAATGTTTTAATGGTTGATCAAGCTGTATCACGATAAGAAGTAAAGCAAAATGAACATGGAGGAAAATAAGAAGGAAGACAAGAATTTTTTTTTTAAAAGATAATAGAAAATGCTATATTCTTTTTTGATTATATCTAACCCATATCCATGTTTCGAATAGTCATTTCCTACATATTTTTTTATAATTTTAAAATGATTTTATCATTCTTGTGTGAAAATCAGGACTTGGCCTTTAGTAATAAATTGGGGATACACATACATTTTGTTTGATAAGCCGCTATTGTAATACCATTCACTGGTTAACCTAGCGAATGAAGTGAATGGGTATTGTGCTACCATTCACTGGTGAACCTAGCGAACGTAGTGAACGGGTGTTGTGCTACCATTCACTGGTGAACCTAGCAAACGTAGTGAACGGGTGTTGTGCTACCATTCACTGGTGAACCTAGCGAACGTAGTGAACGGGTGCTGTGCTACCGTTCACTGGTGAACCTAGCGAACGTAGTGAACGGGTATTGTGCTACCATTAACTGGTGAACCTAGCGAACGTAGGGAACGGGTGTTGTGCTACCATTCACTGGTGAACCTAGCGAACTTAGTGAACGGATGCTGTGCTACCGTTCACTGGTGAACCTAGCAAACGTAGTGAACGGGTATTGTGCTACCGTTCACTGGTGAACCTAGCGAACGTAGTATACGGGTATTGTGCTATCATTCACTGGTGAACCTAGCGAACGTAGTGAACGGGTGTTGTGCTACCATTCACTGTTGATACACCGAACATGCGCCACGCTTTCATATATATTCTATAAAAGTGTTTGGTGAACCTAGCAAACCTGGTGAACCCCGGTGAACATATTCGAGTTCTGGACATACCTCTCTGATCCCTGGATACACAATGGAATCAAAAGCATTTCAAGAAGAAAGAAGAGAGCCTATAGACAATGTAAACACTCCACTAAGTATAATAAAACTAACTCGCTCAAAAGAAAAACGCAAATCGTATAACAGAAACATTAATGACATTTTCTGGTATGACTTCAAAGACAACCCTGACAACTTCTGGTCCTTTATCAAAAGTAAAAGATGTGACTCATTGGGCATATCTCGACTCAAGCACAATGTTATCACCAACATCAACCCAAATGCTAAAGTCAAAATACTAAACCAGCCGTTTGTCTCAGTATTCCCAGATACAGATGCAAACGATCTCCCTGACATGGGCCCTAGCCCGCATCCCGACCATCATAAAATAAACATCCAAAAAGAAGGAGTACGCAAACTAATGGATGGTCTCGACCCATACAAAAGCAAACAGACCGGACAACTACCCAACACGACTACTAGCTTCTATACCAAGCCTCCTTACATCAGGGCTGTATACCAGATGACTGACACAAAGCAGACATATCTCAAATCTTTAAAAAAGGGTGATGAAACCCAAGCCGCAAAATATCGTCCAATATCGCTAACTAGTGTTTGCTGTAAGCTTCTAGAGCACATTATACACAGTAATACAATGAAACACCTCCACAATCACAATTTACTAAACGATGCTCAACATGGTTTTATAAAATCACGATCAACCAAAACGTCACTCCTTACAACTGTAAACGAACAAGCAAAATGGCACAACTCCGGTAAACAAGGTTACTCCATCCTTTTAGATTGATCTAAAGCTTTCGATAAAGTGTCTCATCGCTTGCTTCAATGGATCAAGGATATCCTTCATAACAGAGAGCAAACAGTAGTCGTCGAAGGGCAATCATCAGCTCCCGCTGACGTCACATCCGGTGTCCACAAGTCATCGTACTGGGTCCCCTTCTATTCCTCATTTACATCAACGATCTACCTAACCATGTCTAATACTCATTCACAAGCCTGTTTGATGACAAAAGCATGGTGAACCGAAACATCAAAACAAAAAGAAATGAAGAACTCCTCCAAAGCGATTTCGATAGCCTCCAACAGTGGGAAAGCACATGGAAGATGAAGTTCAACCCGGACAAATGCGAGCACATCAGAAAAAAACCGCTCAAATCAAGCTACAAACTCCACGGCCAACCCCTAAAACAAGTAAAAAACACCAAGTACCTCGGGGTAACCATCGACAACAATATCTCATGGAATGATTACATCAATAAAGTAACCAAAACCTTGGAAGAGTCACTCCCATGCTGGACGAGCTTAAGTGGCCTACTCTCCAACGCAGGAGAGAAGAATCACAGGCGGTCATGATATATCAAATAGTGAACGGTCCTGTAGCCATCCCTGCCAACGAGCATCTCATCCCCGCCTCAAACCGCACTAGAGGTCACGATACACGCTATGTACAGCCCCACACCAGGGTGCAAGCATACAAACACTCATTCATACCGTCAGGTATACAAATCTGGAACAGACTACCTAAAGGTCTCATCGAAAATACGTCCCTCGAAAGCTTTCGACATGATTTCAAGTGAGTAGAACTCGCCGAATAGACTTCGCGTGCTGTTTTTTGTCGATTTTAACCTGCACCTGTTTTAAGCCGCATCGTTTTTCTTTACCTTACCTTATGTAGGTACTGACACCAGGTCTTGTTAGACCTCTATGGTCAGCTCACTTCTTACATCTAGATCATTTCTGTTGTCTGGTTGACTAGGGTGGTGCAGTTTGGCTTTGCAATTGTAAAGTAGTTCCTGGTTCCGCCAATATTTATGCAATCGGTTCTTAAACGTATTCACATTATTTGCACTAACAACATTTATAGGTAAGGAGTTCCATGGTTTCACAACACACTGTGTAAATGATTCAGCCATTTGTTTCTTCTTTGAACGACACACGCTTAGAGTTAAATTATGACCTCTTAGGTCTATTTCAGATTCTAGGCTACGAATGCTAAGCGGAGGCGAAACTTTAGTATCATAAACACCATGTAATATCTTAAACACCTCTATCATATCAACCCTCAGCCTACGGTATACGAGCGTGGGCAACTTAAGTTTCCGTAGACGCTCTTCATATGTAAGCTTATCCATTCCGGGAAGCATTCGTGTGGCCCTTCTCTGCACACTTTCCAGAGCATCTATATATTTAACTTTATATGGACACCATACACTGTTCCCATATTCCAGATGTGATCTGACCAATGCCTTATAAAATGGCAGGAACATTTGATAATTAAGGAATTTATATGACCTCCTTATCATAGGACATAGACTATTTGCTTTATTTTTTTTATTGATATGCAAATCGAATTCTAATTTAGAATCGAATGTTACGCCTATATCCTTTTCGTTAGTCACTGATTCTAGTTTATGACTCATAGTATTTGTATGTAAATAGTAGTTTCTATCCATCGAACTATTTACTGTAAGCAACTTGCATTTTTCTTTGTTAAATTTAAGAAGCCACATATCGCTCCAATTAATCATTTTATTAAGATCCTCTTGAAGAGGAATAGCGTCATTTGACTCCTTTATTATTATATATAGTTTTGTATCATCAGCGAAAAGATAGGCACTACTAGTCAGCGATTCACATATATCGTTTATAAATATAATAAACAACAGAGGGCCCAGTACACTGCCCTGTGGTATACCACTGAGTACATCTGACCATGCTGATGGAGTCCCGTTCACGATCACTCGTTGAACGCGGTCACTCAAAAAATCACGTATCCAGCTAAGAAGTGGGTCTGTTATTCCATATGATTCAAGTCTAAGTAATAATCTATGATGAGGCACAGTGTCAAATGCTGTCATAAAATCAAGATACAAGCAGTTTATTTCATAACCTTTATCCATAGCTATAGACCATTCATCAATAATATTTAATAGTTGTAAAGCAGTATATCTTTTGGGCAGAAAGCCATATTTTTTATCACTAAATAAATTGTTTTTATTCATATGATTTGACACGTGGTCACGCACTATTTTTTCCATTGTTTTGCAAACAACACTAGTTAAACTGACAGGCCTATAATTTGATGCCATTTTGTTATCTCCTTCTTTATAAAGTGCTGATACATTTGCTTTTTTCCATTCTTTAGGAAGGCATTGCATAGTCAATGACTTATTCATAATTAACACCATTCATTAGCTGTTTCCTTGAGCAAGTGGAGATGCATTTGATCTGGACCACATGCTTTATTTATATCGAGATCAAGTAGTTTCCTTTTCACAATTGATTCCGTTATATATAGTTTATCCATTTCATATCTCACTTACTTTTTTTCTAGCACAGGTAAGACATTATTTGGGCTTTCCGATACATAAACACTGGCAAAGAATTTAGATAAAATTTGTGCCTTTTCACTGTCTGTTTTACTTTTTGTTGTTTGAGTATTATCCGTATATAGATCGGGAATACCTTGTACTATTTTAGTTTTTGACTTTATAAAGCTCCACACGGCTTTAGGGTCCGTTTTGGCTTTTTGAGCAATATCCATTTCATATTTCCCACGAGCCTTTTTAATCATACTTTTCACTTTATTCCTAGCTTTGTTATATTCTTTTCTAGTTTGAGGGTCCTTATTTTTTTGTTTGTTCCATAGTCTTTTGTTTTTCTTTATAGCTTCCCTTTGTTCTTTAGACAAGGGAAAACGTTTCCTTGTATTAACACTGACTTTCTTTATTGGAACATATCTAGCTACAACCTCATTGACCTTGTCTGTAAATGTATTCCATACTGTATCCTTGTTATCACTTTCTAACAGAGAGTACCAGTCTATATTTGAAAACTCGTGATTCATTGCAGTGAAATCTGCTTTTCTATAATAGTATTTTATTTTGTTATAGTGAATTTTCTGGATGCTACATATATAGTCAAAAGCCAGAACTTCATGGTCACTTTTCCCCAATGGGCTTTGGAGTTCTAAATTTTCAATATATTCATGATTGTCTACTAATATAAGATCAAGTAAATTACTCTCTTCATTAGATCTGAATCTAGGTGTTTGCGATACACATTGATATAAAAAAACTATCCCTGACTGTTTCTATAAACACACTTTCTTTCGAATCACTGGCACTAATTGAAGTTGTCCATGTTTTCCAATCAATTGAAGGAAAATTAAAGTCGCCTACTAATAATACTTTCTTATTTTTTCTGCTTAGTGCGAGTATCACGTGATTTATCATTATGTTCATGATTGCTATTTGGGCTTCTATATACACAGCCAAGCCTAGTTACAAACGTTTTGACACTCAGGCGCACCTGCACCGAAGTGCGAATAAACACAAGTTATGAGGGATGCCCTATACGGATAGATAGTTACATATTCTCCCAGTTTTTGTTAGATCTGTGTAATCATGAACCGGTTAATTTCATAAATATATGTGTTGCGGGATGTTTTTTTATAGAATTTGGAATGTTTACCAACATGGACGTGAACTTCAGCAGAAAAATGTTTGCAAGCTGTTTAAATGTACTTGCCTGTATGACAGCTCTTGTTGCGGTGTCCAATGCGGAAAAGAGTAAAAGTGAACCATTTAATGTCGCGCCTGGTGGCATGGTTCAACACCATAGACTCGAATGGGTCAGTCGTTAAGTTTTCTCAAGCTGTCGTTTTCCTATTGGCTCATTATTAAACTCTATTTTTATAACACCATAGTTTATGTTTACATATAATAATAATTAAAGCAGAAAATAATTGATAAGCTTGAAACTGAAGTAGACAATCAACGAGTATGATGTGTCGGAAAGTGTAATCTTGGGCCATTTTTCGAGCGATAATATAGGCAATTGTTAGAGAAGTAAAAAAAAATATACATAATAAGGGAATTCGAAAAGATGTTTACATTATAAAAGGGGAGAACATTTGGTATAAACATATACGGAAATACCTTATGAAAATTTGAAAATGTAATTTTCATTATCTTATCTTATCAAAACCACAAAATAAAATAAAAAAATATTATACTTTAACACATACTGATTTTGAAACCACGCACTTTAAGTATACGTATACTAGAAGCGATTTCGAGGTTTCTCCCCTAAAAATGGAAGTACGAGCCGTACCCGTTCCCACAAAATTAAATGTCGAACAGGCTTATCTAAAAGAGTATTTGCCGTCATATGCCACAGCTGTTTTATCTTCCGAAGGATACCCACTAAAACGGGTTTACTGACATAATAATAAACAAGATTCCAGTTTACGCAATGTACGAGCGTAATGAAAAACTGAAATACTCATATGATAAAAAGTATTTAAAGAACACAATGTACTAGAAGTTGTATTATTCAGTTTCAAGCAAAATTGGCGGTTTCTAATAAGATTCTAATAAGATCGTTTTGAAGAAATCCTATAAATTGCCCTTTTTTTTGCTTGTAATAGTGCATACCCTCTACAGTAGCAGTCTCAATGTTTTAAACATTGAAATCAATCTATACAAGGAAGTATTTATGAAACACGAAAAGGCCCCAACCGCCCCCTGATTCGAAGGGGTATTGACTATCTCGTATATGCCCGTGTTTTGGAAATTCAAAGCTTTTGGATATTTTGGCCGAATTCGGCCATTTCCGGTGTCCGAATCTGGCCAAAACTTTCAAAAGCCATATCTACAGGCCAAGGCCTTTCATATGAGCCTAGTCCCAGGTTTCTACGACCATCCGTTGCAGAGAAACAGCCTGGAAAATCTCATGTTTCGAAAAACCGCTATTTTGGACATTTTGGCAAAATTCGGCCATTTCCGGTGGCCAAATTTGGCCAAAACTTTCAAAAGCCACATCTACAGGCCAAGGCCTTTCATTTGAGCCTATTCACAGGTCTCTACGACCATCCGTTGCAGAGAAACAGCCAGGAAAAGCTCATGTTTCGAAAAACCGCTATTTTGGACAATTTGGCCAAATTCGGCTATTTCTGGTTGCCGAATCTGGCCAAAACTTTCAAAAGGCACATCTAAAGGCCAAGACCTTTCATTTGAGCATATTCACAGGTCTCTACGACCATTCGTTGCAGAGAAACAGCCTGGAAAAGCTCAAGTTCCGAAAACCCGCTATTTTGGTCATTTTGGCCAAATTCGGATATTTCTGGTT
>LQRL01171035.1:4718-16424 GCA_001703475.1 Hydroides elegans | reverse complement strand
TTATCCCACATAAAATTTGTCCATCCGTCTGTCGGTCTGTTTGGCTTGAGGGTATATACCTTGTGAACGCCACATCTTTATTAATTGCTGGGGCAAAAGTTTTTTTTTATATTGCTTACAATTAAGGAATGTAGTTTTGCAACGTCAAACTCAAAGTTTTAGTTTGCTCTACCACAATTTTCACTTTGGACGTTTTCAAAATATGCACCTTTACAGAGTGTGAGGAGGGTGTCTTATAGAGTGTAGATATCTATCAATGGAAATTATAACATGTTTTCTCATTCTTTGCATATACAAAATGACAGAACTTATTGTGAATAGTTTACTTTAATTTGCCTTGTACTCACAAAGAAATGGAAAAATATTCCTAAAATGTTTAAATCTAATAAGAGAGTTTAATATGTATATTTTTGTTTGGTAAGGATGTTATCTTGCTATTATGATGATTCAACATAGTATTTCATACATTAAAAGTGCATTTTTACGACTTTTTAGTTCATTGTACGATAGTCTTTTGACCGGGAAAATCTCTGAAAACTCAGGGAAAACTCAGGGAATTCCGTTCCGAAATCCAGGTGGCCACCCTGATCTAAAACGAGCCATAATAATGGAAATTAAATGTCATAATTGTAATGATATTCAAAATCTAACAAAGCAAGTTTGCTTGAAGCAACATTTAAGCATTTTTGCTGGTTTTTGCCCCAATCCGTTGAGTTAGATGTTTTGTAGATACATAGACCCGTACTATTAAGGTCACTGGCAAGACATTAGCCCTTTGGTGACATGTCAAAGTAAAACCTTGCAAAATGAATGTTAGCCTAAGGCATATGATGAACCGTTGAAGCTGTGATTTAGTTGCCGTCTTTTACTCCCACTCCTCATTAACCCGGCACTGAAACAGTTTTATTATCGGGAAAAACCGAGCGGAGAAATTACAATGTTTTATATGGTATACGGGGTTTGTTGCAGAGTCCAGATCGGCAATTAACCAATGCCTCTAATGGCATTTTCTAAAAGTCTGCATTAAGGCGCGTTCACGCTAAAAAAAAACCTTAATTTTTCGTGAACAGAGGGGGAAAATTGCTATGTTTTTATACAAATGTTGTTTTCGAAAATATCACGTTTCGAGCCTTTTCCGAGCTTTTTTTTTGTTTGCGTGAACGCTGCCTAAGTGTTTGGGCTTTCTCTGAAGGGGGTCACAATTCGCAATTTCATATATTTTTTTTTAGCTTCTTTAGGTTTGGAGAGTTGCGGAAACTTTTGGAAGGTTGTGGACATTGTTCTTCAAGGCTTAAGACCTGTGATTATCTTATACATGAAACTTACGTTTACAATTTTATTTGCCGATAATGCTATCGAGCAATTTTATCATCCTGGTTTGTCTCCGGTGTCCGGTGGTAATTTGTAAACTTTAATTCTTCCCCGCATCTATTTTGTTCTTGATTTGAGACAAAAATCAACTTAAAGTCTCTTCCAAATCATAATCACTTCTCATTCGTTTGGCTGATTCATGTGATTTATTACTTTGGTGTATGAAATGGATAACGGGTCATATGACACATTAGCAAGGCCCATACAGTTATGTGTTCTACATAAATGGAACAAGAGAAAAAACTTTGTTTTGTCATGACTCAAATAAAGAGATAGGTAAAACGTAATATGACGTCGACCTCCTTGGATTTTTTGTATAAAGGTTTTTTTCTCACATATATACTAAGAGTCAAAAGTACGGAATATTATTTTTGAAAAAAATCTACAATTGATATGAACAAATATTTATTTTTCAAACAAAAAGATTATGTAAGAATTGTATCTTTGTTATACTTTCTGAAATTTTCAGATCAATTGATAATAATTTAATGTGAGAAATGAGCACGTTAAGCACACAGGGGTCGAAATCAAAAGTCACACTTAGGCATATCACTGCATGCATGGCATTTTAAACGCATAGTTACCTCTTTTACGACATTGCTCTATGGTTGCTATGCATAAATCAAACGTATGAAGTAATGAGCATTTTATTTACCTTTGTGAGTTATTGTATTCATGAACGTAAACAAATAACAATATTAACAGCTTAACAACATAAAGTTCACTTTAAAAAACGTATCAATAATTACTGAATGCCCGCCTGCTGCTTCAATGCACTCAGTCGCATACTTGCTATCAGTCTATCCATTTGTTGTTGGGTAATCTGCCCCATTCCTCTATTCATATCACTTGGAGATCGTTGACTGTAGAATCCGGATTCAAGCGGGGGTAGCCCTTCTGCCCAAAATTTCACACATGTGTTAGATTTGGTTCAGATGCATGACACGTTGATGAAATTCTGCAACCCCAAGTGGTTTCCTATGCAGACACGGTAGGCGATTCTTTCATTAAACAGAATGACAACGCGAAGCCCCATAAAGGGTTAATAGTGCAGATTTTTTGGCATATCCAAAATAAACTTGCCGGCGGTATCACCCGTTCCGAACCCAATCGAACACATGTGGGACATTTTGGGCCGAAGGGCTTATGTTGTTAAGCTGTAAATGTTGTTATTCGTTTACGTTCATGGATACCACAATTGACATAGGTAAATAAAATAATCATCACTTTGTACGTTTGATTTATGCATAGCAACCATTGAGCAATGTCGTAAAAGAGGTAACTATGCGTTTAAAATGCCATGCATGCAGTGATATGCGTAAGTGTGACTTTTGATTTCGACCCCTGTGTGTTTTAAGTGCTCATTAATCACATTAAATGATTATCAATTGATCTGAAAATTTCAGAAAGTATAACCAAGATACATTACTTACATAATATTTTTGTTTGAAAAATAAATATTTTCTCATATCAATTGTAGAATTTTTCAAAAATAATATTCCATACTTTTGACTCTTAGTATAGTTTGCACTGTTAGTTGTATCAGACTATTTGTGTGTAGATCAACTGGCTGGAAAAATATTTTTGTTTGTGTTTGTCTGTGGAGTTCATTAGCTCTTTTGTAAGTTCTAGCACCCTTCTAATTGCAAGTTTGAACGTAATTCAATGGAACCAGGAAGACGGCCTTAATCAAGTTGTTGCATTCTGTAATCAGACCTATGCATTCTTTTGTTTTTACCATCTTTTAGGATACACATTTAAAACTTGTTGCGCCACTGTGTTTTATATTGTTAGGGTCTTATTAAAGGTCTTATTCATCATCAACTGTCCGTATTCATTTGGAATATCTTTACTGTATGGTCGCAACACCAAATCGTTTCCAAAGCACCACCCAAATCGAAAAGCCAGCTAATTGTTGTGATTTATTGTAATGAAACCACATTCTTTATTAGATGAGACGCCACAAGGCGCTCCTCTTCTCAAATGAAAACGAATGACCATCATCAGGGAGGGTGGTGTGTTATATGAGATTGTTTTACGAGTGACCATGTCCGCTTGCGTTTTAGTTGCGTTAAACAATGGCAACGTGATGTGCTTGGTAATTAAGGGAAGGGGCGCATTGGGGACGTCATGGCAAGGGAAGGAGTAGAGTCCAGAGTGTTGTAGATAAAGGGTGGCATGAACGTATAAGTTATGTTGATTTTCTTAGATCAATGACAATTTTTTGAGCGATACATTTGTATCGACGTAAGTATTTATTCGCCTTTAAAATGATGTGGTGTTCTGATTCCATAGCAAATTTCTAAGTTGGATGGGCAGTATACCGGTAGTTCATATAAAAGATCAACAAATAAAGGTAAAAATCTGATTAATTTGACGTTTTGCGTTTAATCACAAGTTTACCTTTTCACTGTATTTAAGCAGCCGTAAACATAAACGTAGTCATACAAGCTCCACGCGTCGGGGCGTTGTTAAGGAAGAAGGATGACCCTTCGTTTACGTTTGTCGTTTGTCGCGAGGGGGGTGATTTTCCTCCTTGATTACTCAATTATCAGCTCTTTCAGCTTCTTGGCTGTAGTGCACGGTTCCAGTAGGGCATAGGGGTTCGTGAACGTGTCTTATTGCATTCGTTTCTATGTTGATCGATTCGTATTTGCATTTTGATAAAGGTTTCCTTCTGCAATGACATTTATTACGATTGCGGATATTGCTTCAATCTTAAGGGTCAGTAAAAGTGCTAATAACGTTATCCCGACTGGTGCTCGTAAATATTTTGCCTGTGTCGGCAATCATGTTTAGAGCAGTTCCAACATGTCATAATAAGTTGGTTAAAAGAAAAAATAAAAGACAAAATAAGAAGAAACAAATATTACGGTCCATAAATATAGTACAGTAGCTTCATGAAAAATAATTTTATCCAAAACTGTCTCCTTTGCAGTATGTCGCGTAGGAAACCATGTTTTAAACAAGTCGAACAATTCAGAATAAGGTTTGCTTAAGAAAAAAATGAGGCTGAGTGATGTGAAATAGAAAAAGAATAAGATTAAGAGAAATTATTTCGACTTTTATAAGCTAGAATTATATTGCATTTGATAATAAGGACAACAACTGGGGCAAAAACCCAATGTTCTTAAATTTACCGTTGCAGCGCCCGGCCGTTCGGTATCCAGCACCTTGGTACGTGTTACCGTTATGTGATGCCAGTACCCCTCCCTCAGGAGATATTATTACAAACATAGAAAAAAGCTTCATTTCCTGTTGGATTATTAGCATTGTGTTTTTCGATACAAACCAAATGAGTTCTTAATGCACCCTGGCTGTTACTTCTATTCTCCTATGTTGATCGAAGGTTTGTTTTTTAAAACAAGGAATTACAACACAATTGTTTGTCCCGAGATCGATTCTTGTAACAATGAGCAACCTTTCCTTGTACTCAAATAGCAGCCCAATAACTTTTCATGGTATTTTCATTGCTCGCGGGGTGAAAAGAATGTCATGCGAAAAGAATGCAATGAACTACACGACCGAAGGGGTTTGCGCTAATAACGGTGGTCGTAAATGTTTTTATTGGCGCGAGAAAACCCCTAGATCCTACCTTCTATTTTGGGAAGAGTGGACTTTGGGGTCGCTGAGTCTCGGTTTTCTTGGATCATCAACTATTTTGAGTATTCTTTTGGGTTGACGTTATGGATGTCAATATTTGAATGTTATTTGAAAATATAAATTGAAGGTTTCACAATTACGGTCTTAATCTATATTCATGTAGGTTTTTAATATCAACATTTTTATAGTGGTTCACTGAGAGCTTTTGAGTGTTGGAACAAAAGTATTATTTAGTATTAGAAACATGTACGATTTGCGAAAATCGTATTTGTAAAATAACACCATTGACAATATGATAATAGTCCATCTGCTAAACAGGACACATTTCCGTAGGGATACAGTTCGATGAAAACCTACCGGATTGCCCTTATCAATTTTCAAAAATGTTGTCATAACTGAGAACTCTAAAAAGAATTCGTGGAGATACTTGTTTTCTTTTGCTTCCAACTTCGATTTCTCTTTATATCATTCGTTCTATCTTTCTTTCTCTTTCTCTTTCTTTCTTTCTTACTTTCGCTATGCATCACAAGTTTTTGCATTTCTTTTAATGTTCTTTCTTTAAGATCGGATTTTTATTCATTTCCTGTTATTGTCAGCCATTGGATGAGTATAGCTTCAGTCTTGTTTTATCACACTCATCTTCTCATGTCTACAACCCTGTTTTCAGACTCACTATGTATGGTATACAGTAAAATCGTGGAACCGCAAATTTCGATAGACCGGACACCTCGCTAAATCGGACGGTTTCATAAATTCAATCAACCATATCACTCCACTCTTTCCTTATATTCCTATATCCATGTCCAGCATTCCAAAAGTGTTCCAAGTTACAAACTAGCAATTTAATGGATTTACATGACTTTAGTCTTATTCTATCACTTTCCTTCATTAGCATAACTGAATTATGAAAGATATCATGGCAAACTATTAAATTATCGAATAGAGGTACATATATAATTTAAATCTGTTATTCGAAGAACGTTTAATTGGATCTTTTATCAAGTAAATGAATCAACAAATGAGATAAAAACAAAAAGTTTTCATCCGAAATCCGTTCATTTACATTCGAAAACGGTCGCATCATATGAAATCCGTCGTCGAAAATCATACGAAACTGATTCTCACAGTTGCAATGTTTCACCCCCGTGATTATAATCCAAAACCCATGACTCGCACCCCCTTTCCCAAGAAGTGCACTAAGTAACCATATTAGCGTCGTCGATCGTGCGTGTGACGGCTGGGACATCATGACCGCGCGTTGACACTCGCGCAGCTAATTGCTTAGGGGCGGGCGGCTTTGTGAGGAGGTTACAAAGATGGCTCTGAGTTACTTTTGAGTTGTCTCCATGCTATGTCTCAACGGTTAAGAATATGTCTCGAATGTTTCGAACGTCTTTTGGCTTCGGAGGGATCTTTGACTGCTGAGCTGATAAACACATTGTAGATACGAATGGAATTATTCTTTGATAAGAGTCCCTGTATTTTGATTTTAAAAAGGGACCTTAAACTACTTTAGGCGTGATTTATGACTTCCTTTACATAAGCTCCTATTGAAATGAGTTGGCATAGCCATGTCATTGTGGAAATTATTGACATTAGAACATGTAAAAAATGACTTAAGATCAGCAATATGTTTTTTTCATCCCAACCAACAAACAGTCCCGCCCTTTCTCCATAAAGAGCGACAATGTGTGTTATTCTTGTGACCTTTAAAGGTGACACAGCAAATTACAGACACACCCAAACACCTATATAACATCTTTCAAATTGCTCATCCTACACCTCGCTACTTTTACACAATCGATCTCATCATTAAATAGTGCGAATATCGATGCAAATCGATCGCAGAAAACTGTTCTCGTCGCTTAATTGCTATCGGACAAATGTAGCATGTTTCATTGCATTGAGCTCATTACGCGCGCGAACATGGCGAAGAACAAAAGAAAGATAGGTTGTTTATTGACTGAGTAATGGATGTGGTATGAGAGAAATATTGCATTTTTATTTGGAAATGTAAGGTTTTTCCAATACCCCTTATGTGTTAAGACCAGTTTTGCACTACATGCCATAAACACGAGGCAAGGAGCTCGCGTTTTAGCATTGAGATGCATTGAGTTAGATGGGAGAACATGGGGGTGGGGTTGTTAAAAATTAGATATTGGGCTTAATATATTATATAGCGGCGTAACTTTTGCTGAAACGTTTGTGTTAATTGTGTGCCCAACGTTGAAAAATAAGAAAACTGTAGAAAATAGTTGATATTATACCTGAAATATCCAATTTAAGAGCCAAAACAATGTTTTTTAAAGGAATCAAAGTTAAATTTGCATGTATGAATTATCAAATCTTACATTATAATATGATAAAGGATTAAATATCTTTTTATAGCGATTATTATATTTGTTCAGATGAATTTTAATGTATAATGAATTTATTCTAATTAAATTCAAATTATTTAGATATGATATCAGGCAAATTATCTTTATACAATTAGTGCAATCATTATAAATTGTTTTATAATCTATTGTCTCAACATCAAGGTTATAATTCGATTAATAGTTTAATAAAACGATCCGTGAAATCATGGATCCCTTATCGAAGTTAATTAAATGTTTGTAAATCAAAAATCAGGTCATTATGCGTCCGAAAGACAGAAAAAAATGTGAGAAAAAAATCACTTCGACCGAAAATATTCCAGTTGAACATACGTGCGGCAAAGCGTTAAATTGGGATTCGGATATGAATTAAAATAACAATAAAATCGTATATTCAGACTAGAGTCTTTCATACAAGGTGTTTAAAATAACGAATTGAGAAAACTCCAATGGAGAAAACCCCAATAGGAGAAAATGGAGAAAGCCCCATAATCGTTTGCTCTCAATTGGAGAAAACCCCAAGATTGAACAATCTTATTTGTTATTACCTTTATGATTTTATTAATCCACGCTTGATTCACAAGACGTTGGTAATTTCAAAAAAATATTGTCGTGATTTAATGTTTTTTCTGAGTATTTTTATGTCCGTTATCCAATAGACCATCAGGGTGAGTTGCAATAATAAAGGTTTGAGCTTTAATGAATTTATGAATGAGTTTTTTTTTTAGATTTGATACAAAAACTCTACGTTGTTTCGAATAAAATTTCAATTCTTTAACGTTTTTTGGCGCAAATCGCCACATTGATTTCGAAAAGCTTGCTTTTCAATGCCAGTGTATATGCTAAAAAATGAGAACTTACAAAGAAAGACAGAATTATTTGTAACAAAAGGAAGTGGATAAACGATGTAAATAAATAAATGTGTTTATCTTGAAGGATTGGAACAAAAGATGACAAGAAAATATCAACGGATATATTTGTGTACCAGATCTAATACACACATCTTATTAGTCCGGTCGGTAATACCACCCAAATATGATTCCGTGTGCATTGCTTGTTAAATCTTGAAACTATGCATTTTCTTAATGGTCTAGGGGTCCTCTTTAAAATGAAATATGTTTCCATTTTTTATTTTGAATTTTAAGGTATGAAAATTGCGATGGCCGTAAAGCTCATCTTAGCAAGAAAAACGTCAATGATAAATGACGAAACATTTTATTTGAACGAAATTCGCTTAAGATAAACGCTTAAAACAGCTTCTAAGACTAAATTGAGAAAATGCCAATCATTCATTGCTCCAAATAATCATTAAAGAAATACGATGGCCGGGAAGAGCTTAGAATCACCATATGTCAAACATCGGTATAACTGCCGATTGTTACAAATATATAACGATATTTCATTAAATGTTAAATGTCATTTATCATAACATACTTTTTTGGCCAATCAAATAATCTACGATTGCCTCTAAGCACGTTACATTTATAATATATAAATCATATCATATGGAATCTTAGAATATTAAGGATCTTTTTGGGATTAAGGATCTGGATTTTATGTAATTTAGACTACATAAATAATCATTTAAAGCCAGAAAAAAATGTGAGAATTACGATGGCCGGAAAGTGCAATTTATTTGTAAAGCTTACAATTAGATTTTCACAAGAATCAGTATAACTATTGACCTTTACAAATCGATAAAAGCATTTAACAACATGCTATCTATCATTCTATCATACTATATGACACGTTTTATTGTATCCTTAAAAAGATGGCATATTAGCAAATTACTCTAACATTCTATAAATCATATGCACAGACAAACATTATATAACTACATAACCCCTAAAATATTCCCTACGACTTGTAAACAAGATTATTCAGACCAATTTTAAACTCATATAGATGTCGCATAGTGCTCATTTTATTTAATCTTATGTGCTTTGTCAATCAATTACAATGTAGACATGGATAATAAAGCAATTGTTTTAATATCTAAATTCAAAACTTAAAGTAAAACCAAATTACATTTGGGATCTTGCAACGAATAAACTAGTGATCTTAATATGCCGAGTAATTTACGATTCACTTTTTTGCCAACTCTCACACTCTTTCATTTATAATTCGTAAACTATTGAATGATGCTGGTACTTCGCTTCGTATTTATTTTGCACATATTGATAATTGGGAAACACTGTTGTGGATGCACACTAATAACGTATTTAAATTTTATGAACATACTTATCATATTCAGAATACTATTTAGCGTCAATATCGCTATGCGAGATAACGGAAAACGGGAGACATGCAAAAATGTACACATGGCTGGCATTAAGCTCACAAATTCAGTTCATGAGCATGACAGAGAGAAAAATGCAGTTCCTATGATGGCAATCATTCACTGATATATTTCACATGCCGTCATTGGCTGATTCATTTAATATGTCAACGTTCTGACTTTGATGGGTCATGCAGGAATCCCCATCAGTTCAACAGGACAGATCTCGGTGCAATTCAATTTTCGATTGCCTACATGAGCACCTCGAGAAACATTTCGATTTCAGACATTGAGTTACCTTATGGCTTCAGGGGCTACAAGCAAACTTGTTGGAGCTGTAACATAATCCTTTTTGTCAAGGAGCCTGTTCAGGCGAGAGATTGTTAGGAATAGAAAATGTGTCATTTGACCATACAATAGCTTGGTGGCACGCACGGCGGACTTTTTGTTGCAATGCAGACCTGGTAGGAGGCAGCTTGTGCCCTTCATTTTCGCTTAAATATGCCATCGTAACCATCCAATTTCTTCTAACTTTGATTTGGCGTCACAGAGGTGGCACACGTAACATTCGAGTTCATGAAGAATATCATTGATATCAGCTGTTTCTAAGCCTTACAGTGTAAATACCTCCAAGAACTCTGCAGACTCCTTAAGAAAGCTGCTGATGAGTCCTGCATGAACCTCGACACAGAACATTGACACAGTAAATGAATCCGACGATGACGGCATTTGAGATAAATCAGTGAATGATTGCCATCACAAAACCTGCATTTTTCTCTCCGTCATGCTAATGAATTGGTGGCTAAATTCCAGCCATGTGTACATTTTTGCATGTCTCCCGTTTTCCACACCAGTGTTTCCTAACTATTAATATTAATATTAATATACGACAACAAGTACAAGCATTATTCAATAGTTTACGAATTATATATGTAAGAGTGTAAGAATTGGCGATAAATATCGAATCGTAAATTAATCAGCATATGAAGATCACTAGTTTATTCATTGTCAGATCTCAAATGTAATTTGGTTTTACTTTTAGTCTCAGAATTTGTGTTCAGATATCAAAACACTCGCTATATTATTCATGTCTACATTGTGATTGATTGACAAAGCACATAAAAATACATAAAAAAGGATCACTATGCGGTTTTCTATATGAGTTTAAATATGGTGTAAATAATCTTGTATACAAGTCGTAGGGATTATTTTAGGGGTTATATTTGTAATATGTTTGCCTGTGCATATGATTTATAGAATGTTAGAGAAACGTGCATATGGGCCATCGTGATTTAGCGGAACAATAGAAACATGTCATATAGTAATGATAGAATGGTAGATAGCATGTTGTTAAATGCTTCTATCGATTTGTAACAGTCAATAGTTATACTGATTCTTGTGAAACACTTATTGTAAGCTTTACAAATTAAATTGCACTTTGCGGCCATCGTAATTTTCAAATGCTTTTCTGGTTTTAAATAATTGTTTATGTGGTCTTAACTGCATAAAATCAATCCTTTATAAAACATGTTGAAAATATCCTTATTATTCTTCGATTCCATATCATATGATTTATATATTATTAATGTAACGTGCATAGAGGACATCGTAAATTAGTTGATTGACCAAAAATGTATGTTATAATTAATGACAGTGAAAAATAAATTGAATATAATTATATATTTGTAACAATCGGCAGTTATACCGATGTTTGGCATATGGTGATTTTAAGCTATGAAAAATTACACTTCCCGGCCATCGTATTTTTCTAAATAATAATCTAGAGTAATAAATGTTTGGCATATTCTCAATTTAGTCTTAGAAGCTGTTTTAAGTGTTTATCTTAAGCGAATTTCGTTCAAATAAAATGTTTCGTTATTTTTCATTGACGTTTTTCTTGCTAAGATGAGCTTTTCGGCCATCGTAATTTTCATACCTAAATATTCAAAATAAAAAAATGGAAACATATTTTATTTTAAAGAGGACCCCTAGACCATTCAGAAAATACATAGTTTCAAGATTTAACAAGCAATGCACACGGCATGGTATTAGCCACCGGACTATATACACATCTAGTAA
>LQRL01171033.1:2387-12864 GCA_001703475.1 Hydroides elegans | reverse complement strand
CATTTTGAACACTGAGTACCATATGCCGGACACTTCCTAACCGGATGATCTTCACCACAAAATCGACAGTCTCTCACCATTGTGCGTTGTCGTGTATTCCCTGACTTGCTTTGATAGTTTGTTTCTGAGTTCGGTTTCTGCCTTCTGCTTCGTATTTCACAGACGCTTGGATCGGGATCGGTGTTTATACCCTTACTGTCCAAATCAGCCAGTTCATGCATGATGCACATTTCCTTGGCTCTGTCAAGGGTCAGATCAGGCTCCCGAAGCAACAACCTTCTTACCACGTCAGAGTGTATCCCACAAACAATACGATCACGTATGAATTCACTTTGTTTCTCACCGAATTCACATGCTGCTGCCTGGTTTTTCAAGTCGACGAAATATGCTTGGAATGATTCATTTGGTCGCTGACTACGAGTGTTGAAACGGTGTCGAAGAATGATGAGATTTTTGCGAGGTTCACACAGCTCTTTGAATTTCTGTTTGAGGATTTTCGGGTCTTCCTTGGATTCGGTTTCTGCGTACACAAATGTCCTGGAGCGTTCTATTGCTTCCTCACCTGCTAGGTTTAACAGTGTGTAGGCGATTGTCTTGGCGTCGGCATCAGGACGTGCAGCGGCTACGTAAATGTCAAAATCCATTTCGAAGGACCGCCAATTTTCTGCTACATTCCCCTCAAAACTGAGCTCGTTTGGTCGTCTTAGTGCATTTGCCATGTTGAATTAATGAGTATACATCTGACACCATGTAGATATGAATGAGAGTCGTTGAGCTTACTTAAAATGCTTTTATTAAAGTTCAGGCTTCAGACAACAACTCGGCAAGCCACGCATCGGAAGTAAACTGTGAAGATAGTTAAATTATAAGACTAAATATCTACAATAAAATGAACAGACCATGTGCACATATATGACATTTCTTTTGACAATTCAAAGCCATAAGAAAGTTATGTTGCCGATTTAATATAAAATGAAAATTCATTTGGAGTAATTAGCCAAGAAATAGTGTCATAATTTATATTATCGTATATATTATCAAACTATGAAGTATGTCATTTAAAAGTGTGGATGTATCACGTACGCTCTAATTGCCATAGCTTGTAACTTGTGGGAACAGATAATTCAATAAAAATGCTGAAGTTTATTGTCAACCAGCTAGAAAAATAAGAAAAGATACTTGGCCCTTATATAAAGTAATACCACTATATTTTGTAGATCATGTACAGGCGCGGATTTACCATACAAATCACCCGACGCACGCTCCCCTGTTTGCTGTTATATGTAAGACAAAAAAATAAATGTGCGCCCCCCGGTTCAGCCTGATAATTTATACAGTTGCGCCCCCGGGTTCAATAATTTCTGGATCCGCGCCTGATGTATACGATCCCGATTTTCTTTTCACATTAAAGACTAATATAAAAGTTTGATCCGTTGGGTGCCCATGTAATTGCAAGTTTTTTTTTATCACCTCAACTCATTAAAAGCTATTCTCGAAATGGTTCCGAAGAAGCTTACTGGTTATTTAGGTCTGCGTATAACCATTCGCATTTTTGACATTTGATTAAGTGAAAAATAAAAACTGATTTTTTACATTACAATTTACTACGATTTGGTATATTTATTACATATTACCATATATAATTAGTTAGATTTTCCACAAAAGATGTTGTCATTATTTGTTATAATCTGATAGCTTGAGAATTTTAGATTCAGTCTATTATCGCTCAATTACGACTCGTAGTTATACGAGTATTTGCTTGTCAAACACACTAGCACCTTTTCTGAATTTAAACTGCATAAGGGAACGGAACACTGTAAAACGTTTACTTTTCATTAGTACTGAACCTTTTTATTTTCACCATATATTTGTACGTTTATATGTTATTGTAGAGTGTTTTATCTGATGTAGGGGTTTTCATAAAAAAGTCATGTTTTAAAATTTCGCTCGCACCCCTCTTATATGAGGAAATATGTATTTGTAGACGTGTTGTGCATTTTTTCGAAAAAATATTGAAAATCCGTCTGCGAAATGGCCTTTGAATATTTCGCTATTTGACAAACAATGGTTTTATATATGAGGAAAAACCATTGATTTCTATATGTGTCTCCTCCAAAAATGTTGGCAATATTGCTCCAATTTCTTCAAAAAGGCTTCATTATAGGTCCCTCGTTAATCAATAAACTCGAAATAACCATTTGATTCTTAATGTCGCCATGGAGGACTTGCAACTTTAATATATTTGCTCCTATTCAAGATGAACGAGCGGTATGTTTTCTGTTTCAATTTGAATATTTCAAGTCACCATTAAGATTGTATAGCCAACCTATTTATATTCGTCCCTATTTAGTTTAAAACAGATGGTTTTAAAGCAAGCTGGCGTCTTTCCACTGAGCAAAATGATTATTGAAATCCGGATATTAAATTTTCCTGGCAAGACCAAACTTAGTGTAAACGGCGAAGTCCGCCATGGCGCCATTAGTCATATGACTGTTATATCGGCCTTCGGAAATGATAACGGTTCTTTCAAGAGGTTTTAGCCGAGAAATGAGTGCTCTATGATAAAAACTGATGTTAGTTAAGGATTTTGAAATCAACGAAATTTCCAAATAAATACGAATATTTTGTGGAAAAAGACGAAGTCCGTCATGGTGCAATTTATAATTTGATCACTATACTGATTAGAGCCAATAATGAGTGGCAGATAAGGATACATTTGTCAAAAAAATGAGGGTGCTGCGATCAAAATTAAATGAATCAATTCACTTAGAAATCCATACATTTTCCTATATACAAGACCATTTTAATGGAGATGGCGAAAAGTTCAAAAGTCATTTCTCAGATGGATTTTTCATATTTGGGAGAAAAAAGTGCACCAGATATCTTTAAATGCATAGTTCTTCCAAATTAGGGGGGTGCGAGCGAAATCTGAAATGGTCACCCAAAAAATGGGTAGTTATGAACACCCCTATCTGATGACTTTATTCGTACGCTCGATTTTTGTTTTAAACGCATTTCGGATGATTTCCTATTTGATTTTCGACGCAGTTTGTAGTAAAGCTGTAAGGCCACAAAGTTGTTGTTCAATAATTTTTTGAGGCCTTCGATTAGCAAGTGTTTTGTAGTCTCAAAGACAGCTCAGCGCATGAAAAAGTAGGTTTGTTTCATAACCTCTCGCTGATATTGTTTTTTTGGTGAGTACATTGTTAGTGAAAATAAGCTCTGCTGTTGCTCTGTTGTACTTATGTTGCTTGTGTATGCTGTTCAAGGTTTGGCATTATACAATAATATACTGGTAAATTTTACAAGTTCCGGGCTTCAGGGCGGCCCAGGCCTCAGGGTGGCCCGGTCTTGAATTCTGGCATATGTCTATTTTTTAGGATGAACTGTTTCATGCAAAGTGACTGTCTCAATTAGCTGTATATTGTTTCCATTCAACATAGTTTCCAAAAATGAAGCATAAAAAGTTATTCTTATACAATAAATTTGTTACATATAATGACCCCTGAACACAGTCATGACAAAATAACGCTTTTGTGACGTGTTTCGCGTAGTTGAATATAGTAAGGCACTATTTTAGTGAATTGAAACTGTTGAGTAAGCTTAACGACGTTTGAATTCAACATTTTTGAAGGAAACGTTTGGGTGGACCACCCTGAGGGCCTGTTGTCCTTAGCGACGACTGTTCGGAAATTATGTTTTATTTGTATGATAATCAAATTCTTTTCTTTAAAATAAGTTGTCGATCTATAATTTTTTGGCCTACCTTTAATATTCAGGCTTTCTTTCGGTTACAAAACTTTATAAAACTTGTCTTGCTGCATTAACATTCCGATTTGCAAGAATCTACCTCTTTCCTAAATATGCCCCATATTGTGAATGGTAGTACTTTTCGGGGCTGAAAACGGCTAAGTGAATGGTGGGCGTCGTTTTCAGCCCGAAAAGTACTCTCATTTCCATATTTAGGAAAGAGGTAGATTCTTGCAAATTGGAATGTTATTGCAGCTAGACAAGTTTTATAAAGTTTTGTAAAATTTATAACGACAGGACATTCCATTTTTTATTAATGGATAATAAACGGTGGTATTCGTTTTCGAACGCACAGTAGTGTTCTTGGTACAATGTTGATTTTTTTAAAATAAAAGAACGCGTTTTTCGTGGGCTAATGAAAATAACATATATCGTATCATATTTAGATTAATGTCTAAACATATTTTTATTTTAGAAATTGTTTATGAGATGAACTCATAAAAAATATATAAGAACTAACAAAATGAGTGGTAAACTCTTCAGTTTTCTGCTGGTATTCCTATTAACACGCGTGTTTTATATCGGTAAGTAACTTTAACAGACCATAGATAACGTCTCATTCAGATAAAATCAGATCAATTTATTTTAACAATTAAATATAAAACAGTTCGATATAAAACATTATTTATTATACATGACGCTTATTTCTATAGATTTGCTGTCTTATTTCTAGTGTGTATTGCATGGACATAATTTAACCAAATATGCAACATAACATACATTTATTTTATATAATGATACTTTTCGTTAAATGCTTCTCTTTTCATAAACATCAAAGACGGCAGAACAGTGCGACAAACGATTGATTTAGGAGATGATGACCGAAAAGTAGTAACCAGTGTTGGTTTCCCGGATGAGTGTTGTTATTTTGGCATTTATACAGTGCAGTATAATGGCGGGTTTCAAGGTCGCCATATACGGCTTGAGTTCACGGATCTTGATGTACCGGAAATGACAATTATTCAGGTAATGGGAAGAGGTAATCACATGTAAAAAATCGAAAAAAAAACTGTTTTTATTTTCATCGCTTGTAAACATCATTCAAAGACATAGGTATTCTAATAGATGAATAGCAATTCAAGTATGTCTGTATAAAAGTATAAAACGTTGAGCATGGAACATTTTAACGTATATTCATCTAAATGGAATCGTTTTGAATTACAACTGACTTTCATGTACTTCTCCCTTCCAGTTTGTTAATGGTGAATACGAGTCATATAATGATCAAGTTCTAACTTCAAATGGCGTGTTACGTCGGAAAATATTTGACTTTCCTGGATCTGTGCTGAAAATCGTTTTCAAACCTTCCATAATAGAGCCGGTCAGCACTTATGCTGGTTTCAGGGCGATTGTTTGGATGACACGCGGTAAGGACTATTGATTGTGATAGAATAACAAATACTGTTTTCAATATTTTAATATATTTTCTTAATAAAAACAGATTTTGTATAGGAAAGATAAAATGATCGGGTTATGGAATTCAAATAGTGTATTCCAAACAGTGTAGTGTTCCTTATTATTTTGACCGTGTTGAATTATGTATTTCTATATAAGACTCTTTCAATTATTCAAATAAAATCCCAAAACATGCTTTTGGGAATAAACATTTTTTTTATGGATATTGTATTTGCAGCGAATAGTCCAAGCGAGAATTTTTGGCCAATATCAGGTATTGATTTTTTTTCAAGTACAACATACATACCGGTATTGTAACTACACAATATCTTGGGTAATAAGAGTCATACTTCCTAATATATAAAGAAAGTTACAAATCATGCAGTCATGCATTCCTAATATATAAGGACAATTGGAAATATGTCAGAAGTGTTAATATTGAATGATTCACATAATGTTTCATATTTACATTTATAAATCATCATTACTCATTTGTATTAAAGAGCGGTGCCCGATGGTCGGAAACATGGAACAGGGATTCCATTTGAAAATTCAGAGCGATCGAGCGCTTCTCCACTTGGGGTCATCACGTGACCTTGAAAGCACACCGATGTACGACTGCATCTGGGTGATCAAGAGAACGAAAGAAAGCAAAGGAAACAATGCAGACGATTTTGAACCTAGGGTGTATCTTTCCATCTTGGAAATGGATATACCAGGTATAGTGAATGTTATCTTGTATCGATGTATTTTGGAGTGGGTATGAAAGAGCATATGTTTTTCTGCATTCGAAAACTCCAGACCGCTTTCCTGTTAGAAAACCCCAAACATATTTGTTTGCACCACGTGATTGACGTTAAACCTTTACAAAACTAGGTTTGGGATGCAAATGCACTGTAGTGAATAAAATCATATGATCTCTGTTATCCAATCAAATAGCCTCTGAAGGGATAGTATACTACATACTTTCGGGTAGGAAGACTTTCTTGTCGACAACTTCTGACCTTTTCTGGTCTTTTTATAACCGTAACCTTTTCTTCGGTCGAGTTTCTGAATGAGGTGTTTTAACGTCACCAGATATATATGTTTTTTTTTTCTCTTGAAATTTAACAGATATTTTTAAGTTATCGACATTCTGGCCAAAAACTCTTCCCACGAATGACGTCATTTCGCTATATGTAGGTTAATTTTTGCTTGATTAGTTATTTGACTTCCAATAAAAATAAATATATCCTCTTTCTTAATAAGCCCGTATGCCCAACAATACAGTATATCGGGCTTTGTTAGACAATAGCTATGCTTTGAGGCCATATATTTTGTTCTTAAATGAGTATACAAGCCTAGCCAACCAGCTCTTTCTCTCAACTATTTTCTAAATTAATTATAATTTCATTGGTCAAAAACAAAATCATGGTATTTATGTTTTGTTTGTATTTCAGTCCATTTTATCAAAAACACGCGGTTGCAAATCAACCGAGGCAAATCATCGCAAGGACAAGAGTTGTTACGCTTGGAGGGATCGGACATGAGAAATGTCAACAGGAAAGGTTGGTATCATGTTTCGTCATTATATACATAAATTGATATTTGTTAGATAAAAGTTCTCTAGATGCCATGGTTTAATAAATATATGACGGTTTTTATTCTGTTGGCCAATCTAATCGAGGAATGTATTGAAATAAAATTTTAATATTTGGCGGTAAATAGTCGGAAAACAATATGAATTTAAGATATCTGTAGAATTGAATAGGTACTAGGTATTGTAGCATAAATTTTGAAGTTGAATTGTGACTTAATTTTCTTATATCTTGTTCAAAATTATATCCTCCCCTCTTACGTTAAATGTTATTGTAACGTATACAATCAACAAGATCACATACGTGTTTATTTTTATGTTGTAGAAGAAGCAGTGTCTTTCTCAGATTCGGAAGCGTTGTACGTGCGGTTCAGAATGCCATATTTCGCACCAAATCATCATGAGCCATATACCATTCGCTTTGGTTTCGGTATACATACTTTGTTAGACCGGGAGATGGCATTTCCGTCAAATTCAGGTAGCAAAATAGTTTGTTTTATCGAATCCCGTGAACCGAGCTGTATCGTTTCGTAAAATCGGGAGGGGATAGAAATGTTCAAAGCCAATGTTCATTAACAATGTCACAGTTTATGCCAAAACGGAGACAACTGAATGTTCGTTGCTAAAAATATTCATTCAAGGATATTCATGATTTAAATCTCAATAACGTTTACTATTCAGTGAATGTCTTGCTGTCTTAGATTTACATTCCAAGTAAACTACTCTTTCTTTAATCGCACTATAGCTTGTTCTTTCGGGGATGTCGAAGGCGTAGCATGTAAAAGCGAGGGATGGTGCATTCCCGCATCTTATGGTTGTAACGGCGTAGTGAATTGTCCGAGCATGGAGGATGAAACACTGCCTAATTGCGAAGGTAAGAGGAACGTTCATTTTTTAATCACATTAAATTTGTCGTCTCATAATAAATATGAAAAATAATAGTAACTATTCATTGTTCAAGTTCGTTTTTTTTTCCAAACGTCATGCCTATGACTATTGCAGGACTGTCATAAAAAATCACTACGATAAAGAGTGAAAAATAAGTTCAATAAGTAAATGTGTGGATAGTTTGTTTGTAATGCTTACATTTGTTACAGAACTCAAACGTCGTAGAACCGAGATGACCTTGGATCAACCTCCTGTGACGGCAGCGGTACCGACTGTGGGCCCTGATGTCGATATGGGAGACGACGGTCAGGCGCGCAACGATAAAATTAGTAAGATTTCAAAGATTTATTTTTTACAACTTTATGATATAATATCAGCCGAAATAATTCAACCGTAAACAATGTATTGACAGATAAATCTAGTCCAGATTAACCCGGACAGCTAAGCTCTTCTAAGAATGACTCAAATGAAGTTCAACTGTGTAAAAATCTAGACAATGTACAAGGGGTGAATGGAATTTTCATAATTGAACGTTTTGTGAAGGTTTAATCATCTTGTCTATTAGGCTGCGCTTACTGGCAAAAGAAATGTTATAACTCGAAGTTGGACAAATACGACTGTCGTTCCAAGTACGAACCCTGCCCAGGTATGAGAGTGTTGTCTTCTTGTGTGGTGTAATTATGGTTTTTCTGATGGGTTTTTAACGATAACTAGATCGGGATTAAAAAAAACTACAGATGTCATATTTCAAATATATATATAATTCAATACTAAAATGTATGATGCTATTTTGTTATATGCACCTCTGAGTATTTTTCTGAAAGGTTTTCGCATCTTATTTTGATTTTTTTTTTCATTTTTGGTATTAAATAAACGTAAAAAAAAGAAGAAAAAAACACACAATATATACACACAATATATAATAATGAAATACCATACGCAAAAGTTGAGTGTTAGTGTCGGTGGGGTATGAATTTATTAGCCATTCTCGTCAATTGGTTACCGGTAATTGCTTTTTTCTTTTGACAGAGAGTCCTTGTCCTGGAACCGATGCCTTTTGCAAAGACGGACGATGTGTTATCGCTGATTTCTACTGCGATTTCCTTTTAGGTGAGCTTTATATTTGTCACAAATTTTGTATGAAATAGGGAATGTAACTTATCTTAAAATATGTAGACGTTTTCTTCGTTCTCTTTGTATCTCTCTCTTCATTTCTATATCTGGCTATCTCACTCTCCCTTTTTCTTTCTCTATATTTCTCTCTCTCTCTCTCTCTCTCTCTCTCTCTCTCTGGCTCTACCCATCTCCATGCCTCTCAATATCTGTATATTTCTCTCTCTCTCTCTTATCTCTTTTTCTCATTCATTTTCTCTCCTTTTCTCACTATCTCTCTCTCTCTCTCTAAAGTTTGATCAGACAACTGAGGTTTTATTTCTAGCCCATATAGCTCCTAAACGGTATTTGCAATGCAAAACGGGAATGATCACAAAACGGGAATGATTTTTTAAAATATCAAATTCCTATGTTCTTTAATTAAAAATATATATAAAAGAAATTGTGATTTTCGAACTATTTTTCGCACTTTTATTCCGAAATTATTGTGTTGATCCGAAATTAAACTGACTACTTCTGTTCGTAAGCAATGGGGTCTTATCGGGACAAAGGCGGGTGTCTATTGTGGGTCGCACCTTTATGGGTTGTTGATATTACTAAAGGTATATTTTGAGTTAATGACAACTTAAACGCCTTATATTGCGAAAACGGAAAATGCAATGCAGAATATTTTAAATATTGCAAATTTTTAAAGCAAAATCCGGTTGATTTACAAATTTCTAGATTTCTATGTATACAAATATAAAAGATATAAAAGAAAAACCATTTTTGTGGTATTTTTTCTCATTTTTATGCGAAAATCATGACATGCCTCTGAACTTAGAATAGAACCACTGTCTACAAATAATTGACACTAATTCAAAACATGGTGCTGGTACCTATAGAAGAGTCGCACCTTACCGGCTGAGTGATTTCTCCAATACAAACAATCAATTGAGATTTCTTAGAATTTACATAATAGCTTTAAAGTCCAACCATTCAAACATGTGAATGTATAGGGAGAGGGTAAAATTTTAAATGATTTTGTTTTAAATCCAACTATGTTTTTTCAAGATAAATATAATAAATTGGTTTAAAAAATATAGTGTCCAATATAGTTTTGATGAAACTCATAGTAAACGGATAGAGATGTCTTTTATTAGGGTAGATAATTACTCATAGCTAGTACAATTAGCAATATAGGCGTGATTGACTGCAAATAACTGCTGCCCCCATGCTATGTATGGTATATTCATTTTTAATGCAGCGGACAGTATAAATAGAACTGTGAGTAAATTATCATAATAAGACTTTATTCATTCAATCGTATATCATGGCTACATCGCAAACTCGCTCTTAAATTGACCCAACTAAATACAAAGATATTAGATATGTAAATAAAAAGTTTGTGGGCTTGAATGAAAAGAAAAAAAAAACAACGTGAATCTACTTTTGAAATACATTTCAAAGTGGCAAAAGTTTCGCGAATGAGACGCACAACTGTTTATAATTGTGTTAAGAGCAAATCATTAAGAAATTACTCCAAACCTAACATTTACAAACCAAAGAAAATAGACGAATTTTCCCAAGGCTTAGGTAAAGTCGAACAATATCAATCGGATGGCCAAGCAAGTGAAATTAAAAATAGCAATAAACAAGGGTATGTTATTAATAAAAAAGGGTTTAAAAGGTTGACATAAATCTAATCATCAACCC
>LQRL01171026.1:1569-11672 GCA_001703475.1 Hydroides elegans | reverse complement strand
ATCTATATAAGTTCCGACTCAAAAAAATTGAAGCGCCATTACGGGTTGGCTTTCGAGAAATTTCGCGGTATTCGAGACATTCATCGAGCGCCGAACCGGAAGTCGGGTGTGTATACAATCATACTATACAACGATGAACCATCTAGATAAGTTCCGACTCAAAAAAGTTGAAGCGGCGTTACAGGTTGGCTTTCGAGAAATTTCGCGATATTCGAGACATTTATCGAGCGCCGAACCAGATGTCGGGTTTGTATACCACCATATTAAACAACGATAAACCATCTATATAAGTTCCGACTCAAAAAAGGTTGAAGCGGCGTTACGGCATGGCTTTCGAGAAATTTTGCGATATTCGAGACATTTATCGAGTGCCGAACCGGATGTCGGGTGTGTATACCATCATACTATACAACGATGAACCATTTCTATACGTGCCGACTCCAAAAAGTTGAAGCGCTGTAACGGAAGGACGTGGTTGTTCCAATGGGGAGGTGTACAACTTACATTTTCTATGACCCCCAAACCGGGGGCACACCGGAAGAGCTAGGTCGGTCAATAAGGGTAGGAGCACATCTTGAATATAGATGTAATCTATTCCAAAATGTTTTGCGTTGATCGGTTGAACCCCCTTGGACGTGTTTATTACACAAAACTAAGAAAAATCACTGAAATGGTGCGTGGGGCCATTTTCTATGACCCCCGGGGGAAAACCGGAAGAGCTAGGGTAGTCACAAGGGGAGGGGTACATCTTCAATATATATATAATCTATTCCAAAAGGTTTTACGTTGATCGGTTGAACCCCCTAGGACAAGATCATTGCACAAAACTAAGAAAAATCAGTAAAAATGCTGTGTGGGGCCATATTCTATGACCCCCGGGGGCAAACCGGAAGTGCTTGGTCGGTCACAAGGGGAGGTGCACATCTTCAATATAAATATAATCGATTCCAAAAGGTTTCAGGTCGATCGTTTGAAAACCCTAGGACGAGTTCATTACACAAAACATAGCATATATCTGTGAAATGCTGAGGGTGGGGCTATGTTCTAAGACCCCCCCGGGGCCGAACCGGAAGAGCCAGGTCGGTCAAAAGGGGAGGTGCACATCTTCAATATATATATAGTCGATTCCAAAAGGTTTCGGGTCGATTGGTTGAAAACCCTAGGACAAGTTCATTACACAACATTTTGCGTACGTCGGACGGACGGACGGACGGACGCCGGACGGACGGACGGATGGACGGACGGACACCACCTCGAACTCAGAACTTTCAATTATACCAAAAGTCGTTTTGATACCCATAGATACCATTTCCGGTGAAAACAGAAAATGCACGCACGGACAGGGCAAAACCTATATGGCCCTCTGACTATAGTCAGGCGGGCCATAAAAAAAACATGTTTGTTCCTCTAACGTAGGTGTTCGTATCATGGTGTTGTATCCTGAGCAGGGCGTAAGTGACATGCAACGACGCCAAATGACCTCGGTTTCCGGAGCCGGGTTACATGTTGTAGGTAAGTAATGAACAAATAATTGTTCATGTTTTTTTATTACAATAGTTTTATCTTTTTTTCTGCTACATGCATTAGAACTCTAATTGTAGACAAAACTCAAGATGTGATATAGAACATACTGTTTATTAAAGGAGTATTTATCATTTCATATTTTGTATGTACATGTACCATGCTATACAGAATATCTACATGATTATGCGAAATAATCCGACGTTACACTTAACATTCTTTTACATGTATATGTATGATTACCAGTATGTAGTATGAAGTTTATATATAACTTGTCAGTTATGCCTTTTCAAGTAGTTTGGTCATATTTACAAATTAACAGTCACACAATTTTTAGTTGAAGAAAACAAAAAATGAACTATACTATTTTGAGTAAGCTTTTCATAGTTTATATATATTTTATATACAATTGCCAAGAACTGAACCATAATCTCAGATTTTTTCCTGAAATTATAAAACACGATTGGTGGTTAAAAGTTTTATAAAGCTGACTCCCATATCTTTAGGGTTCAGTTTTCAGATAACTGAATCCAAAACTATGGATTTTTCGTATTCAGTCCAATCACAGTATCGATATAATCCTCCAAATGCACAAAATCCATGATACACACATTGATCCCCTTCGGTCCCGCCTTTTTACTGCTCAGCCATTTCACAAATTGGGGCGCCGCTTTATCACTACAGCATTTCTCAAGCGTCGACAACAAGTTCTTCGAAATGAGCGATGTATCCGGCGTCAGTATGCCTTGCGTGACATAAAACGTGTCTTTAGGTCGACCACGTGTATAGTTGTTCTCGAGGATTTTCATGAGCTGGTCGACATCCGCGACATTGGGCCAGGGCGATGGGATTTTCTCGCCGGGCCACAGCATGAAATTATCCTTTGCTGCGGGGTCCTGATAGAACACGATCGCCTGTAGCTTATTCTCCCATAGCGTATTCAACGTCACTGACTCCAGATCCAAATATGGGCATAGTTTATCGCCGAAAATGCTCATTACTTGTTCAATGCAGTAGTTGTGGTGGGCATCGGAGAGGCCATAGAAATGGTTCATATCCAAGAGGACGACCTCTTTTGGGTGGGCGTCCAGATATGTGTTCACGGCCTTGAGGCAGTCGGTGAGGGGGTTGCTGTACATGCCGTGTACTAAATAGAGTTCCTCGGTGCCCGGTTTGATTGAGGTGCGCAGGTCGAAGTAGCGGATGCCTGAAAAGAAAATCAACTAATAAGTTTGTTTGCACGTTAAATTCGAACTGTATTATATCAAACGTTAGAGTGTTTAATAGCAACTCGACCACACCCTTCCAATCCAAACGTCTCCTGTCTTTCCATAGTTGTAAGAATTGGTTTAAGAATTAGTTTTAAGAAAGGTTTTACTGACTGAATGGTTATGTCATTAATGATAAATATATCATGGTTATAAAAGCATAATAATTGGGATAAATCCATGTTTGCCTATTACACTCGGATCTTATGAGCTCGAATGAGAACCTCTTCATCTTCCATTCATTCTCCTAAACGTACCTGCTTCAAGCTGTTGACTATACAGCATACCCTGCGCTCGACTCCAGTTATATACGATGGTCCGTGCGTAGCTTCCAAACACTTTGCACGCTTCCTTCAGCGCGGCGTCTGCGTCAGGACCCAAAGGCGCATTCTTGTCCAGGAAATAGCTAGTGCTGTCATGCGAACCTAGAGGCGATTTGAAAAATACGGAGTGGTTAATAAATTAACATGGAATCAAAGCACATTTTTCTGTACTTGTACCGACCGTTCCAGAAAATATACAGACGCATATAGTTAAGGTTCTTTAAGATGCTAATACCGATTGATTCAACGTAGTAATGGGTTGACCTGCTATATGCCTGCGTTTAGAGATTCATAATAACAAATATCAGTCATTTCCAAATAAATCAACCGACCGATGTTCTCTGTTACCGAAAATATGTTATGGAATATGCTTCAGACTTCTTGTTCTTCAAAGCATACCCGGAACTGCTGTATTGAAGCCCACCCGAAATTAAGCCCATGGGCTTATATTCGGCTGTTACATTCAAATAGTAGCCCATGGGCCAATATATCCGTTTTGTGGTTAAGGGATTTAAAAGCTTAAAATTGTAAATGAAAAATGCGCACTTTGTAAGGTAATGGGCAAAACATCTCTTTTGTGGTATGAAATCCTGATTGTGGCCACAACGTGGAAAGGCGTGGGGGAAGTAGCGTACACCTTATGGCTTTTCATGTGAATAATACTAGCACTGTCATATTTTTAAACCGTTTTTGAACTTCTTGGTCAAAATATTAGTGAAGGATTACATCCGAATAGAAGCCCACCCATCCGTTTACAAGCCCATGGGCTTCTATTAAGATTTAGATTTAATTGGGCAAAATGGCCTACATTCGAATAGAAGCCCAGAGCTTCAATACAGCAGTTCCCGGTACTCTTGTGTGTTTACGACTACAAAAATTGACCCTGTTATACTCTGAACACTTGATATCTAAAACAACTCTTTATCGTACCTGGAATAGCGATCTGATTAAGCGGCACATCATGAAGATATTTCGGCAGCTTGCTCATCCAATCGGGATTTGAAGGAAAATCCTTTTCCGATGCGGTCGTGCTACAGCATTGACCCATGATGTCTCCTGTGGCCATACACTGAATGTGAAAGGCGTCTTTGTTAAGTTTCTGTTTTTGTGTGAAATGGTGTTGAACCTTGATCCTCTCCTTCCCTTGATATCAGCAGTTTTAATCACATGAGTGGATACAAGTGAATGAGTTAACAAAGAAAGTTTGATTGAAACGAACAGATAAATTCCAATCCGATTATAGTTAAGTTGACAGCTCTGTCAAAAGTAAACACACTGGTTTAATGTGGGCTTCCTGTCATAGATGTTTATGCCTCTGAAGTTATATTGTTATGTAGAGACTATGTATTCCTAGAAGTTTATTCCATTCGCATGCCCTTTCAGATGTCAAAACAAAAGTATATAACCTCTACTTTTAAACGTATTTTATCTGTAAGCTTTATAAATACTATTTCTATCATTTAATCCAACGTTTCTTCCCGAACATGCATGATCATGCACACGAACCGAGTGCACTGCAAGTATAAATCATATTTTACATCCTTGATTCACTGAAGCAGTGTGCAATATTATTATGGTGTTCAATGATTCAGTTATAAGGCGATCTCGCCCCTTTAAAAACATAACAATAACAACACAAAAACGCAGTTTGGCAAGTACTGCTGTACTTGATTACATAAGTCACTCCACTTCAGCCCACTCTAAAACATAGCCAGTTGATGTTTTTGTTTATATACAGCTGATTCTTATCAACTTGTTTAAAGTATAACATCCAACAACTAGTAAAATACACCATATAACCTACATATTGAATGTAATGATAGTAGAAATGACTATGTGGTGACCCACTTATTTCGCCTATATTTTTTTTGTGATCTGGTAAGGTCATAACAAACCGACCGAAGCGACATCTTACAATGAAGCGCGGGTATTATGCGCTTTTGAGCGGGGTGCTGATTTCGCTGTGCAACATATACGAGCGCAAACCTCGCGCCATATATTTTGCTGCATGTGAATTATGTTATTCCGAAACTGAAATAAATTCTATGTTTGATCCATCATTATGATATCAACAAAATAAGAAAGGTTATAAATTTATATTGAACGGTAACATTCTAGGTCGCGACGTCATCTCTTGTGACGCAACTTTGTTCTTCGGTTATAAATGGAACATATCTATTGCTTTATAATGGTTTTTCCGCTTATACGGCATCCATATGACACCATTCGCACAGCCAACACGACGGTCACATATATGTAGCACACCCATGATATTTACAGCAGGCCTAATCGCACCCCTTGATAGTAATCCTTTGTAAAACATTTCACATTTAAACATAAACTTGAATTTCTTTAATCTTTGTTGTATTTTAGGAGTAAAAAGCGATTTTGATTTCTGCCAAACAGCTATTAAGCAGATTTTTAACAATGCCCAGATAACCAACGATTTCCGGTCGTCCACGGGAAATCAGCTCAGGTAAAGTTTAGTTTTTTTTTAAAGGAACGATAGTCTATGTAGTTTTTTATAGCGATATAACGATTGTCAGATTATATTTGATCATTTTACTCCCACAATTTACAGCTTCTTCCATTGTACAGTAATTGACAATATACAATACATGTATAATGTTTATGTAGTGAATTTTATGACCTATGCGAAAAAGTGCTAAACGATCGACCGTCTCTTAAAATGATGGGAGATCGGCTGTTGAATTTATTTTGATCATGATTCATGATTATGTATAGCCTATATATTTTCGATAATATTTTAGCATGAGAGTTATCTTTTTATGGCAAGTCTTTAAATATCATACTGCCGATGAAAAAATATATACCATTGAATGAATTATCAACATCACCAATACTGCATGACATGGGCCTATGTATTCATTTAATCGTTATCTGATCAAAACGTTACCAGCTAAAAGGTTTCAGTCCGCACAATTTCAAGGACTGGTACTATAGGGTCCGAAAAATGCATCATGGGCCGGTGTTACGTGCAAATAAGCCCGCCGTGCTCAAAAGCCCCCGTTACTCTATATACTCTTTATGAACGTGAGCAAATTCTCACATTCTGGAGGGCAGGTTTTTTTTTCTTATCAGTAATCACGAGACGACTCAGGCTTTCTTGCACGGCGAGAAAATCATTAAGTTCACCTCGTGCAAAAAAGCCCTAGTCGTCTTATCTATTTATGTAAGTATTTATGTGTGATAGCTTATCAATGGTGAAGATAACAAATTATTAATGATTTTCAATAAAATTAAATACAACATAGAAAAGATTGTTTAAATTCTTATATTATTAATGTCCCTGTCTTCTTTCTCTTCTAAATTATTAAATTTGCCTGATATAATATAAAATGATTAGATATGTATAAATTTGTAATCAGAGCTAAAACATAAAATAACAAATTTAATATTCAGATATGTTGTCATTATGAGCATTGGTTTGTTATTATTCTTTGAGTATTTCGTTAAAACTCTAACTGTAAATCATTTTGATATGTTTCAATAAAAGTGTGACAGTTATTTTTATTTTCATTTCCAGCTATCTTCATTTTCAATTTCAATTATCAACTACCCTCTATCACCACATGATAAAACTCAAATATTTGCATAAGATATCAAGATAAGACGACTCAGGCTTTTTTGCACAAAGCAGGCTTTTTTGCACGTGAACGGTTGCGTGCTAGAAAACCCCACGGGCTTTTGAGCACGGCGGGCTTTTTTGCACGTAACACCGGATTCGATTTATTTTTGTGCTTAGTGATGCCATACTTTTAAATATTATCCTCCTCCGTTATACTTCAGTGTATAATGATTTTGCTATTGTGCACTATTTGAATCTCAGTTTATATAAATATATTTATGACATGTCAAACAGTGCATACTTTTTGATAGCCTCTTAATATTAAGGAGATCAGCCCGTTTAAATATACATGTCTATTAAATATACATGATCTCTTTTTTCAGCGCGGCTAACTCGATCAACTGGGGTCGTCTGCTGCCACAGGTCGTGTACCACGTGAGCGCCTACCTGGATCTGGTTGCCAAGGGCGCGGTTGCTATGGGAGACCCCGTGGATTTGTGCATACCAACCGGCAACTTCGGCAACATCCTGGCGGCTTACTATGCTAAGGTTCTTATTTTGTATAAATGCCATGCAAAAAGTGTCCTCTTCCTTTTCTTCGGGTAGTTGTGCTAATTTTGCTTATGTGATATGTCCAGTATCTCTGTGTGAAATGCTGATGTGATATGCTAATGTGATATGCAAGTTTTCGAGTGTTAGGTGTATTTCTTATGTTTTTACATTTTAAAGTTCACAAGGAAGAAGTAGTGGAAAACCTATAGCGTGATTTATTCTCTAGCTGATATATTGCTATTAAATACATATCTATGACTTATTTTATGTCGATGATACTCAACTGAACGTGACTTTATAGTGCTTACTGAGAGTTAAGAGGCATTTATCGATAAATGTTCGCGTGTGGATGATTAAACAAACACTTATATTAATTTACATTAAGACGGAAATCTTTCTTTTCGCTTGATAAAAATATAAATCATAAAATACGTAAGTAACTAAAACCTGGTTTAATATTTGTAATGAGAAGCATTTTGCCATTTTTTCCGGAACTCCAACGTATAAATACACTTTCGGAATCATAACAAATCATAAACAAATATTTCAACAAACGAAGCGGCATTATCAATTCACCCTTTAATTTGATGATATATTTATCATTACAGTTTATAATTTGGAGGTACAAGATTCAAGCTTGATGCATGAAGCCTAAACTTCAAAGCCAGAATAATTTTCTGTCCCGTTACAAAAAAAAATCCTAGCCTTTCTCTATAGCCCCTATATGAACTTCATGTGCCTGTGAACCCCGGTCAAAAAGTCCCCACACATTAAGTCCCCTGGAAAAATCAATGCATATCAAAAATTTATAAGTTCTTGAATGATAGTTAACCAATGTATCAAATAATATTAATGAATCAACATTTGACATGACATTTTGACTGAGAACTACAATCACTTGCTTTAATTTGGAATATTAAGTTGAGGGATCCAATGATCTGACCTCCCTGTATTATCATAAATAAATTTGATTGTGGAACATACAACATGGTCTCAGCTTCAATTTGGTATAACTTTCAATGTTATCGACTGATTGGTTGCCACACAGTACCTGTTTCTCTAGACGAGGGTAGAGGAGGAAAATTCACAAATTAGTGCATTGGCATACTGAGTCTTCCTAAGGAATACAGGTATTCAATCGTCATGATTAGATTTAAATCGGATCAAAATAATGTTTAATAAGTCCATGTTATTGAAATTGAGTTCGTTTCATACAGTTTGAGGTAGCCAGAAAAGGTAATGGAAATGATAAGGATAATGTTATAAATATTGCAAAGCTGTTGCCAGTCATATAATTCATTTAAGACTTTATGTAAAAACAACTTTATGTAAAAAATCAGTTAGAATAAATTTTTGATTGTTTTCTTTACGATAAATCAAATCAATAAAACAATAGAAAAGAGACATAATGAGAGTCTACATCCAACGGTACTTTAGTATTCATTGAGGCTCGGTATACCAATGCACTTATTTGTGATTTTTTCTCCTCTACCCTCGTCTATAGAAGCAGGTACTGTGTCGCAACCACTCAGTCGATAACAGTGAAAGTTATATCAAATTGAAGCTACGACCCTCTAGTATGTTTCACAATCAAATTTATTAATGATATTCCAGGTATGTCAGATCCCTGGATCCCTCAACTCAGTATTCCAAATTAAAGCAAGTGATTGTATTTGTCCTATGTTGCCAAAAGTCGTGCCTTAGTCAGTTAGGGGATTTTTGTCTTGGGACTTTTTGACCGGATTCCGTGCATGTGTTCCTTTTTAACCCAGCTTTCGTGTAACGAAAACTGGGTTTGTGAAATCGGTTGGTGTCCGTCCGCCGTTAGTTAGTTAGTTAGTTAGTTAGTTAGTTCGTTAGTTAGTTAGTTATTCCGTAAACTTTTCCCTAAAAACCTATCTCCTCCAACAGTTTTGATTGTAGTGCTTTCAAACTTTAACACAAGCTTCTATATGGTCATCTCATTATAGATTGTGCTTTTGATGACGATCGAAGCATTGTGGTCGCCATGGTGGACTTCGCCATTTCCGCCATATTTGGTCTTATATATAGTAAAAAACTCTTAGCTTCAACAGCTATCTTCTCCCACAGTTTTGATCATAGAGCTTTCAAACTTTAACACAAGCGTCTATATGGTCACCTCATTATGGATTGTGCTTTTGATGACGATCGAACCATTGTGGTCGCCATGACTTCGCCATTTCCGCCATATTTGGTCTTATATATAGTAAAAAACTCTTAGCTTCAACAGCTATCTTCTCCCACAGTTTTGATCATAGAGCTTTCAAACTTTAACACAAACTTTTTTATGGTCACCTCATTATGGATTGTGCTTTTGATGACGATCGAACCATTGTGGCCGCCATGGTGGACTTTGCCATTTCCGCCAATGTGGTCCTTTCTATACAAAAAAAGTCTATTTAGCCCATTCCGTACGACCATATACCATATGCTATCGGTGAGACAGGTCGTATGGCGTGTAATATATACACGACCAAACCTGCCGCAAGCAGAATGGTTGGTCATGCGGAGGCTCTTGGGTTGGGTGATTGACTCCAACGATGGGTACGTGCATATTTCTAATTGAGGCATGCCTTCTGACTTCAAATTATTGATTTTTATGTCTGGTGAAGTTATTGACTGTTTGGATCACAGCTGTTACATACCTGGCCGAATAGCTCAGTCGGCTGTGTATTGGCTTCATGATCCAAAGATCGTGGGTTCGATCCTGGATTCAGCTCAAAAATATTTTTCCTTGAGAAAATGCCAAAAATAATATTCTCGTGTATGGTGCCTATAGAAGACAACCATATCTTATCTGAAAGTCTTTGATTTGATATAAATGGTTGT
>LQRL01171020.1:0-14701 GCA_001703475.1 Hydroides elegans | reverse complement strand
GGGGGTATGGGGAGGCAGTCGTTTGATGCTAAAACTAAAAACTAGAACAAGAAAGTGCTGGCAGCTTAAAGTCTATTCAATGGAATGATCAAGAAAATATTTAATCGAGGACACCAATTAAAGCACAGATAATCCCCGTAGATTCACGCTCAAAAAGCTGCAGAATTTAGGAAATATTCGTTTGGTGCAGAAGCCCCTGGACAGAGATAGAAGACGACATCTGCTTTAAGGACGTCTATCTAAATGCACCCATCCCTTTAATAAGATCAGCTTGAAAGGGTTTTTAAGGAAATTTACCCTTACGCCTTCGGCTTTTTTAGTAAAAATACACTTCGGCCCATCTTAAGACACTTCGCCCTCTTAAACCTCGGCATTTTGGACTGTTTTCATTCATGTTTTAAAAAATCCATAAATCGTCATGTATCACTTCGCGTGACAATCTTCTCAACATATTCGATTGTAAACGCTTAATACCCTTATTAAAGCCCAATCTGCAGATAATTGCCTTAAATGTAAGTGAACAAAAGAAACTCATATTTAATCTGTTGTATAAGAATACGAAAATATCCATATGGTTGAATCATGCAAACTCTTATGTCATATCTTTCTCCTAACTATAATCTAATCATCCAACTTTTATTCGTTTTATTTTGTTCCCGAATTTTAGATAATCGAAAACGATTTTAATCTTTAATCTTATATTTTCTTCGAAAACTTGTTTGCCTATTTCTTTTTAATGAGGGCGTCCATAAAATAGGGTTATCCTCAACCTGTCACGACTTTATTGACATGACATTCGGCTCACAATCAGGCTACATTAATGTGTTCGTGGAGAGGATTAGGGGGGGGGGGTGCTGCCTATATTTCAGGCTCGATTGAAAAGCTTGAAGTGTACATTTATCAATATATGATTATCATATTTTTTCTTTAGTATAAGAATTGTGTTATTCATTAATGTGATGAGATAATACGGATTCATAAATGTATGCAAATATTGTATACTATATCAATCAATATCAAACAGAAATTATTACCCAATTCAGAAACATTTCAATTTTAATATATTTAGATAATTTCATGGCCATGTGTCATTCATTTGATAAAGTGAACCAATATAAATCCGATAGATTCATAACACACGTGGTCTTATTTGAAAAAATATAAAACTTCTAGAATGTAATATGTGCCTCCCCCAGCTCTACATGCGGTCTGAGAATTCTCAGTATCTTCAGTAGATTCCAATTGATTAGAATTTCTATCATATAAACAATGTCTCGTGTTTGGGTCATGGTCAAGGCATGTTGTGTTATGGTAATCATCAGCCATAGAAGGTGCGACTCACTGTAGACACAAGCTATTGTCTTGAATAGACCCCCTTATTGATAACCAATAGAATTCAGTCGGTTTTCGAATGCACGCAATTATTTCAACATGAAAAAGCGAAAAAATATTCAAAAAATCGTTTTTATTTAATATCTTTTACATTTAAAAACATTGAAATATGTAATTTTGTAAATCGCCCGCCTTTTTTATAAGAAATTTGCAATGCTAAAAATATTAGACATTGCATATTCCGTTTAAGAGATATAAGGCCTTAAACTGAATCTTAACTTTCTGCGGTCCCTTTAAGAATAAAGAGCTGAACGGGAGGGGGAAGGATAAGACACCCGCATGCGTGGGTCCTTATATACAGTAGAACCTCGTTAACTCGAACACGGTTAACTCGAATTCCCGGTTAACTCGAAGTGATTTTGAAGTCCCGTTATTTTTTACTTATATAAGTCTTATAAAACCACGGTTAACTCGAAGTTTTTTAACTCGAAGTAAATTTGGTCAAAAATAATATTGAAAACTGGTATACATTTTGTCTATAAATGGCTATTAATACAATTACAAGTCAATAATTTAAAGATGCTTTCAGCAAATTATGTTCAAAGTGCAACATGTAGTGGGATCACGTTTGTGTGCGGGATTAGTGGTAGGGCCCCCAAATTAAGTTTTACTTTCATCGAAACATGTTCAAAGACCAACGCGTAGTGGCATCAAGTTTGCGTGGGGGATTAGTGGTTGGACCCCTTAATTTAGTCTTACTTTCATCAAACAATGTTCACAGAGCAAGAAGGGGCATCACGTTTTTATGCAGAGGATTAATGGTTGGGCCCTCAAATACAGGTTGACTTTCATCACAACATGTTCATAGAGTGGAATAAATGGGTCTCTATATAACATACATAAATCTAAGCTTGAATTTATTTTGTGACAGCTTTCATTGATCTCCACAAGTGAAAAAGTAGAATATATTCTGAATGTCCTTTATTCTATTTATCGAGAAAAGCATGAAAATAAGAGAACTTGCGTTTTTTGATGAATTCCTTTGCATTAATATGTGTATCTCCATTCAAATTACCATTTATAGCATATCTGCTTGATATACATAGAACTCATTATTTGTGACCTAACGAAGTTGAACCCTAGAAAACACGGTTAACTCGAATTCCCGGTTAACTCGAAGTAAATCTGAATCCCCGAGCACTTCGAGTTAACGAGGTTCTACTGTATATGAACTTCAATTGGTTATTTCTTTTTTTAATTTCCGGAAAATATACTTACATAGTTGTATATCTTATGTTGTACTGAATTACACTTGCGTTCAATCTAAATATTGAAGGTGAGTGTTGGACGATTTATTTGATTTATTTGATCGTTAAACCCTTGCTTAAAAGGTTATATAACACACATGTGCTAAGATCCAGTATGTCTTGTTTAAAAAAGACAGTGCACAGCAAGCTTGTTTTTAAACAGCGAAATTTGAATCGGGCAATGAGATCCTTTGTTCACATCAATTTTTGCACGAATTATTCATCCAAATACTTTAGAATTATCAATAAGGCATTTGAAATCCTGAGGTGAGAAATCGGGTTCATGGAGAATAGATTGCGTCCGTTTATGAATAATTTACTCGTTTACTTTTCTCAGCATGTGACATGCATTGAAAACTCTTCTAATGAATTCAAGTAATGCTGGAGTAAAGTCATCTTATTAATGCGTTATTTGAATCGCTTAATTGCAATGCTATACATATTTCATTAGTTTTCTTTTTGTATCCCTTTCCATAATTGTTGATCGACAAGACATCACTTTACGTCATGAATAATGTCAAGCAATAACAGCCATTCATGGGAAGAAACAATAAAAGCTTGAAAAAAAACGAAAAGCTGTTGAAAATGAGCGTCTCTCATAGAGACCAACAAATTTATGAATCAAAGGAGATTGGAGAAGTTCTTGATAAATGGATAAACACTGAAAACAACGGTTGGAAAAAAAACATGAGATAAAAGTGTAACTGAATATGATTGTTCATCATTGCATTGAATTTGGAATCAAATCGCGGAGAAAACACGAAACTTTTAGCCATAATGTTTTAGTAAAAAAGTAAATATTAGATAATTCAGAAAAAAATGCAGAATATATATTCATAACTCGGAAACAATGAAGAAATACCTAAGCCGCAAACTATTTTCTCTAGCTATTTGCTTGTCCTTTATTTTTGGATTTAACTGCGTTTGCACAAGGAGGTGTAATGCCCCTCCAGTTGAAACGGTCAAAACATTCGAAACGTATCAAAGTTTAAAGGAGCGCATGGAGAGTGATTCCTATTTATGGGAAAGGATGAAAACGATTTTTGACCAGCTTCCGTGTTGGAATGAACCTAATGTGACAACGTAAGTATTTGTTTTTTGTTGTTGTTGTTTTTGTTTGTTTTTGTGCTAATTGCTGTTCTTGATCTTATCATAGATATGTTCTAAATTGCTGAATAGTTTATTTTTCACACAAGTTAATGGATTGCTCGAAATGTGATTATTATTATGCCTGAATATTTCAACTATAAACAAGAAACTTCCCCTTGGAAAAAATGAAATCCCAAAAGCACGATTTACACTTCAAATAAAGCACTGCAACTACGTTTGCGACCAGCAGCATTATACTAATTAAATTCAACTTTTGTTATACCGAATATATTTCCATACACAGAAAGGCTGGTTGCCTACATAAATGTCAAGATCTAGTGCCGTGCAGAACCTATCTCTACAACAATGGTACATGTGAAATATGTGAAGGGAATCAACAGGAAAATCCGAACGCAACCGAACCACACAATGATATGTGTATAACAGCGAACTTCATCTTCACTCACAGAAAGAGCATAGGTAAAGTAAAACCTGTTTCCGGGCAATTGATATATCCGGTACCCAGATTTAAGTATATCTGAAGAAAAAAATGAGTTAGGTACGCTTTACGTGCATATAAATGTAGTGTATTCAAATATGTATAAATAATATAATGATAAAGTTTACTAGTTATTAGAATCAGGAACTATAGTTGCTGGTAAGCAAAATTTGTTAAAAATAAACCTATGGTTTGAAAATTAAAAGCATCCCATCGCCATAACATAAAATAAAAATCAGACAGTGAAGCATATACGTCAGTGATATTGTCTCAGGACATAATATATTATGATGATTTGTAATAATATCTAGATTTATTCGTTTTTTACCCATTAAATGATTCCATTTGCAGAAGATGGTCGCCCCACAGAAGGCACAAAACAACCAATCACAACAGAAAGCGTAACTGACTCTGTGACTCCCTCTAGTATGAGTACACAGACGCACAATGAATGCCCCTTGGGTACCATAGCGACGAATACAACCAATGACAACGCCCAATTCGACTTCGTCATAGAAGGACCCGATGCTGACCGCGATCCTGCCGAAGCACTCCTCAACATATGGGAAAGCGCATTCGATCTTCCACATGATAATATTTTGCGCTTGACCCCTTACTGCGATAACCAGATAGATGTCTTTGTTACGGAATTCGAACTCGATGTAATGTACGTTTCTAAGGTTACTGTGACCTTCGAGATGGTTGATGGACAAGAGGAAGAAGAGGGGGTGAGGATATGATACAATATTGCAAAGAATAATATGGAGATTAAAGGATATTAAAGAGATAGCTAAAACCAGTCCCAAAATTGATTATTTTATTACAAGAAAAAAAGGTAGCGATTTTGTTGTTATTGTTTTATTTTCCATGAAAAGGTTAATAGGCCTGTAAATTTTTCCTGTGTCGCATATTTTCGCACATCCTGATTATATGCACGATGTCTTGAATTAATTTTGAAAATATATCTTAACGTTCTCCATAACTGTAAACAAAGCCTCATTTTGCCATCATTTTATATTTGTTTTCAGTTTGATGACATTGACTCAGCCTTGCAGGAAAGAATTTCGGGAGTTGAAAATCTAGCGGGTGTGACATCGATAACGTTTCGATTTGAGATACCAGCCGCGGTATCTGCACTCGTGGCCAATCTCATGGTTACTTGGTGCTGTGAAACAGGTATGGATAACACACATTTTAACACCAGCAGTTTACATAGAATGTGATAGGATCAATATATACTACATTTCAAGCTAGACAAGTGAGGCAGGTCCATTAAATGGGTCGTGAGTTTTAGCAGAAAATTCTCAATAATCTTCACTTAATAACTTAAACCCCTAACCGTATATTGACTTTTAATTCACAGATGTACCCCAGTGCTCTTTAATCCCTTTGATCTCCGGTTCCCAGCACTCAATTCCGGATTCAGCCTTAACCGCCTCCAGTGCATGGGCCAATATGGATCCAGCTCGATCCAGATTGACATCTTTTGACCTTGCCACTGACCTTGACCTTTTTGCATGTCAAGGTGACTCGGCATGGGCGCCGAATCATGATGACCGGAACGGATGGATTCAGGTCAAGACTTATTATGGTGGCGGGGGTGGTTGATGTTAGAGGAATGTTTTCTCATGTGCTGAATTAAACCTATAGGGTCAGCAACAAAAATTAAAGAGCAAACGTTTGAAATTATTATTTACCGGGTAGCTCATTCAATTGCATTTTCAACAGCTATAGTTGACATTTCCAGTTATCTCTCCAGATATGAATGGCCATAGTTATGTTGCAGCTCAATTTCTCTTTTTTTATGATACATTTTAGTAACATTGTTATTACCCATACCCATTTACAGGCAGACCTTGGCGCCATCAACCACATCCATAACATAACTACACGCGGATACCCGTACACCAACATGTGGTGTACTGAGTACTACCTCGAGTACAGCAACGACTCAATCACGTGGCACAAGGTCCAATATTTATTGTTATTAAGGATCATTTCATTTTCATAATAAACTATAAACTAAGTCGGGTAAAGATTAAAACATTGTACGTTGTATTATTGTAACGTTTCCTCGGCTGCATCTCTAAACAGTGCAATATTTTGAATTATGGACTGAGCTCGTTCTCATACCTATAAAGGATCATTAGTAATACGCGCTTATTAAGCAAAGCACTTAGCGCGGAAATAAACACATTTATTCTAAAACAAGTACGTTTTTAGCTTAGGACACCAGTTCCAAAGTTTCTTATAAGTTTTTTTTTCAGAAACTATACGATATATATGAAAATTTATATGAATATATATGCCATTTTTTTTATTTATATTTTTTGTGTCTCAAGGTCATGGACGACTGTCACGTGATGCGTTTTCCCGGAAACCGAGACCGCGTGACTCCAGTGACCAATGACATATGGCCTCATATGGTGGTGGCGCAATATGTGAGGTTACTGCCCGAGTATGAGCATAATCCAATATGGCCGGCGGTGGCTTGGGAGATAGGAGGGTGTCCGCTCGATGAGACAGAATGGGAATACATTTGATGCGACGCAAACATAGGATGGAATCAAAGGCTTGATGCTTTTGAAATGGTTGAAAAACTGACATTTTGGTGTAGCGCGTGTAAAACAACATATCTATATCCTGAGAAAAATTTACATTATGCTAGCCAAACCTCGATGCTAAACCTGGTTCTAAAACGAGAGTCAGCGGTGGAGGGGAAGGGGGTGTGAATGCGGGAAATCACTGTATCATGGGAATAGCATAATGAGGATTTCGAATTTTCAAATGGCAACTATATGCAACTTTATTTTGCTCACGAATGCTTAATATTTTAATATGTAATAGTCTTTTGGAAATGTTATTGAAATTTTATTGAAAAAAAAATAAATTACGTTGATAAAGTAATGTGTCAAATCTGCTCGTTTATTGTTTCCTAACACAAGTTGTCATGAATAAATAAAAAAAAATACAAATAGCGATTAAATTACAAGGAATATTCCAGGACTATTGCGTCATGTCAGTGATGAATATTGTTGCCGATTAGAGAGTGTAGAATAAACATGTCGATGAATGTTTTCTTTTAACAGCGATATGCAAATAATGAATTTCGAAATAAATCCTCTGTTAAGCCGTTCTTTGGTGTTTGATTTCAATATGTGAATAATGTCATCTCTGTTTTCTATCAATATTTCACAATGAAACCAGCCTTTAATGTTTAGCGTTTATACTCACCGTGGGATATCTATCAAATTAAACAAAACAATGTGGTTCTATAATACAATGCTCGTGAAAAGTGAATAAGTGTGTTTCGTATCAATTATGTATTCATTGCAATTAAGTTGTTGTTTCCCTAATGGATAGATATTTGAGTTCAAACTCTGAAGAGCCATCTATTGAATTATTATACAAGTTTTGTCCTAAATAAATGATTTGAGTCCGCTACTGCAACTGGAATAGTAGAGTTTAAATGAAAATCCCTTCCTTTCTTCCTTTCGCACAAAGATACTTGGGAGTTTATGGGTTTAGGAATAAGTTATAATTGCAAAATTAAGGCAATTGTGATCTGAAAATGAAATACATTTTTGCCATTGTTGTGTTTTTTTTTCTCATTCGTTTGAACAAAATTCAGGCCGGCCTCTTGTACATCGTATATCATATTTCTGTGCTGGAGTAGACAGCTGAATCGCGTTAATCAGAACAGTACGGTATCGGCGAAAACTGAGGTTTGAAACTTTCAGTAATATTCGGTGAAAGCAATAATCGGGTTTTCCGTGTTCTCTTTAACATGGATCCACTATTTATCATAAAACCACTTATTTTCTCTTTGTTTCAGCTTTGTGGAGACTACGATTTCGGTCCCCTGACATTGGACAGCGTGCATTTATCTCAACGCTACAGCACTGGATCTGACGGGTATTATCAACCGGCCGCCATCTTGAATCTGCCCACGTGATACAACGAGTCACGTGGTGTTTATAAATGAAATCACGTGATGTATGTCATTTATCGGCTTTGGGTTGTATTTGTTCCGATTAAATTAATTGATTCATATGTTTTCTCAATGAATACATGTCCGTAACCGTGCATATGGCTGCTCTTAACAAGATCATGTGAATTGATTTCGCCAAAGTTACTAATATCGAGAAAATCTTATGTTGGTTTAAATCAACGTTTTCTTGTCCATATATTGAAAAGTATTCATTATAATATTTTAATAATTGTTCATTCAAGTTACGTTTTGAAATGAAATATATTCTTAATTCGTATCAATTATTAACTGACATGTCTGTGATATTTAAGCACTAGGTAATTCGAATATTGTTGTGAAAAAACTTGCGTGAGTTTTTAAAAAAAATCATAATCGTATTTTGGAGATTGATCTTAGGTTTAGCTCAAATCTCCTTCAAATGAGATTATGTTGCTTATTTCAATATAATGTACTGTAGTTCAATATATCAAATATAGGCTGACATTGGAATAAAAAGAATAAGGCACGTTTTTTTTTTCTTTGTTTATTAATTTCTTAATACCAAATCGGACGGAAACATCCCAAACGCAATATAATATTAACAATCAATATATTTTATATATATATATACTTTAGCTCAGTTGGTGATTGAATCATATCACAGTATTGCGTTGATATATGCTCACATTTGCATAGCGCATATCATCAATTAAAACAGCATTTTATATTTACGAATTTTATAGGTAATGCATGGATATATGCAAAATAAGAGGCAAATAAACAACCATCATAAGCATATCTTTATTCGTTTCTATCACAGAATATTGCTTCTTAAAAATACTATCATAAATAGACTCTATCAATAAAGAACGTAGACTACATAGCAACAACTCTTCAGCAAATAGTCATAGAAATAAGTTAACTACAATAATGGACGGTTCATTTTTAATCACATTTAAATGCAAATAACAAAATGACAAAACAACAACAAAACAAATTTATTTTCGAACAAAACACCATGTTATCGTTAATTTAATACGGTATATACTCATAGTTCATATAATCTAGTCTGCAATAACACATTAAGATCATAATATCATCTCCATCTTAAAAGGGAACTTTGGAAATTTGAGTCGAAAGTTAAATGAACGTATCAGGTGTTTGTTTTACTGTCCAGCTACATGTAGCGAAGCACACAAAAACAAATCTTATTAAAACATTTTGTGTGTGAACATGACAGATAAATTCATGAATTATAGTCATTGAAACTCCTGTATACCACTACATACACTCAAATTTATATAATACTGTTTTAGAATTGTAACCTTATCAAGTATCCTGACAACTTGTAAATAACAGGTTCGAAAATCACACATGAATAATTATACAGGCTATCCAGTGCAAACAATAAACAATCAAATGTCTAAACTGTTGTATATATAATGTACAGTAGACCCCACTTATCTCGAACTCGGATATCTCGAACCCCCGCTTATCTCGAACAAATCTCCTGGTCCCGACGAATTTTACTTATATAAGTCTTATCACCCTCGCTTATCTCGAATTATTTTTATCTCGAACTATTCTGACCCCAATAAATTTCCCAATTTTGCCTTTAAACCCACTTATTCCATTCAGTATGTTTGTGTGAAACATCACAAAGTTTCAATGGAAAGTTGGTCCTTTCATGCTGCTTAAGATCATTGATTAGCGTTTAAAATGCAGCACCATTGACTCCGGCTGATGTGAGCATATTTCAATATTTGTTAAACTTTGAAGCTTAGTCGAGTGTATTTCAAAGGGTGTGGTTTCGTGTCACAACAAAGTAGGATTTAGATGCCCCTTGTCTACGTACCCCTACATCAGTTGAGACCAAACACATAAAAGAATCAAAGATTCCTGATCCCCCTCCCTATAGCACCCCAAATGCCTTTGTGGCTATATTATAAAGCAATCAGCATTAATACAAATACGATGCATCATTGATCCTAATTTATGAATCTAACTCAAAGGATAACCGTATATTGATGTTTTTGTCATGTTTCGACATTTCTATAATAATCTGAATATTATCAGGAATTGGCAAATGGCATACTTATAATATACAGAAATTATTTCATTTTTGCATTGAAATAAACCAAAAACGGTTATTTGTTCAGTAAATGTTTGCATAAAACGCACCCTCTATAGGTTTAAAATCATGCATAGCACACATAATATTATACCAGACATTTGAAGCCAAAATTGTAGGCTCGAATTCGAGACACTCGGATATCTCGAACTTCGGTTATCTCGAACAAATTTCAAAAGTCCCGACCTGTTCGAGATAAGCGGGGTCTACTGTATATCCAACAATATCGAGGACGTGATAAGGCACCCGGATTTCAGTCAATGTTAAAATGGATTCCGGCTTGATCTATATCTTGAATAGAGTGATACCTAGGTCTAGAACAAGACCTAGAACTATTTTCCGATGACATTATCATACTAAAATGGGTAAATTTCAATGACAACATCAGATCTTAGTTCGAAAACATGACATGGCCGGTCGATTCGGACTGGTCAGTGGCGGATGGAATGGTGTCGGCCAAGATATCTTGCAACTCCCAACGCGCACATTTTAAAAAACCTCTTAATGAAAACCGATTTCGCACTTTTAGAATCGACCAGTTTTATGATCTCAACCAATTTTCTACATTTTTTATTCTCAATAAAATGAGTCCTATCATGGAATATTTCTACAGACAAAAAAAGAGACCAATTTTGTAAGATATGAACCAACAAGGAACTCCCTCCCTCCCCCTACCCATCCGGCTTAGTTTGAAGACATCACAAGACCGGCCGATTCGAACTGGTCCATGACGGATTGAATGGTGTCTGCCAAGATATCTTGCAACCATAAACTCCAATGTTTACTTTAGTTTTAATGTATGAAACCATTTGGTCTGAGTATGATAACGAGATCAAGACCAAGAATACAGTTCTATTTTTGAAGACAATATGAGACCAAAATCTTAAATTCAAAAGCTTAGTTTGATGACATCACAAGGCCGGTTGATTCTGATTGGTCAGTCACAGATTGAATGGTATCGGCCAAGATATCTTGCAATTCCTTATTATCACGCATCGAACTGGCACGAACCACGTTATAGCGACGCTGAACCTGTAAAGATAAGAATGGTTTGTGTTATACATCGATTATATATGCATATATACAGGTTTATAAATGTATGAATTTTTATGATGGTGTCATATTACTTGTATTGGTTTAATTTCTGAGTTTCAAACGATTGGAGATGGAAATAACATGTAAATAAGGGGAATCGAAATAAGATTGGTATCTTTCACTAATTTTGTTGTTATCTGATTTGTTGGTTTCCCACAAATCAGTTGCCAAATGTTAACACTTATCCATATTTTAGTATGTAAACAACCTTATTAAGTCTCGACGACAAAGAGTTTGCCTTTTACATTATATATCCATTTTCATTTTACATAGTTTGAAAAATAATTTATTCGGCAGTTTGCGTAAATCTATATTAAAGAAAACTAGAAGGTCAGTGACCTTGGATCCCCCGTGAACTTCAACAATTCGTGGATGCAGGATGATCAGTTTTTACTAAAAATATAAGCATGTTTGCTTATATAAGCACAAACCACGTACTTAAATGATGATATATTATCACCCACATTTCCTCAACTGAAAATGAACTTTTCGCTACTTTTTAAAGTGCTCCAAAATCGATTTTCAACCGATCGCGATGACATCATGACGAGGCACGATTTCAGACCTTGGTTTATATGTGTATTAAATTAAAAATCTCTCGCTCAATTCCTTCATACCAAACTCGCGTGCACAATGTACTTAACATCGGGTGAAAAAGTTGAAATCGACAATTTTCAAAGTGTTCCAGAATCGACAATTTTCAACCGATCCAGATAAAACCTTGACGAGGCACGACTTCAGACATTGGTTTATGCGTGTATAAAATTTGAAATCTCTAGCTCAATTGCTTCAGACCAAACTCGCCTGCACAAAGTGCTTGGCATCTGAAAAAAAGTTTATAATCGATAATTTTTAAAGTGCTCCAGAATCGACAATTTTCAACAGATCCAGATAGAACTTTGACGAGGCACGACTTCAGACCTTGGTTTATGCGTGTATAAAATTTGAAAGCTCTAACTCAACTCCTTCATCCCAAACTCGCGTGGACAAAGTGCTTGGCATCTGACAAAAAGTTTAAAATCGACAATTTTTAAAGTGCTCTAGAATCGACAATATTCAACCGATCGAGATGAAACCTTGACGAGGCACGACTTTAGACCTTGGTTTATGCGTGTATAAAATTTGAAAGCTCTAGCTCAACTCCTTCATCCCATCCCAAATTCGCGTGGACAATGTACCCTATATCAAGCGGGACAGACAGACAGACGGACGGACGGACAGACGGACAAGCTCAACCCTATATCCCCTCGTTTTCACGGGGGATAATTATCAAATTTGAAGAAAGAATTATTCAAAGAAAGCTACCCTGAACCTATTTTATCTAGTATTAACACTGGTTTCTATAGAGATAGGAAACAAGAAATGATTTCACAAAAATGTATACAAAGTAACGATGTGATTTTTAAAATTGTACAATAAAGGCTTAAGAGTTTACCACAAGATATAGTCATGCAAATTATTAGCCAAATTCATAGATTTGATAACGATGAACAACATGTGTATTGCCAAAAAAGCGGAAATGTATTCGTTTTGTCTTAATTATGCCGATCAAATGCAACGAAACTTCCTCAGTTCTAAACAACCATACTAGTTTAATGAATACAGAACATACGGGTCTTATCTAAGGTAAAGTATTCGACCTTATCTATCGCTAACACAGTTCTTAATAAGATCTTAAACCCATATTTTTAACTAAAAACTCAAACCTCAGAAGTGAACTAATTTATTGAGATGAAACTGTCGATTTATTTGCCGTATGTTGCATGGACCTAAATATATATGTAGATGTTAAAGGTGATTGAAAAGAACTGTGTCACGGTATAAAAGAATGGTCTTACACCGGTTAAGGACAAGGAGAGTAGAGTGAAGACATGAGATAGAGGGGGGGGAGGAAAAAGATGGAGATTGGAGATATGAGAGAAAGAGAGAGAGAATAGATTGAAGGGAAGGATAAGGTTGTAAAGATATGACTGGGAACACAAATTGGACTGGTAGATTAATTGTTGATTCCAAAGAACTTTTAAGATATCATCATTTTTACAATACTAAAACTGAAAGTCTATATTCTATGCATGCTTCATGCGAATCATATACAAAATTCTACAGATAATACTATTTCACAACAGGATTTGGTTTAAGAATAAATTGTATAATAGATTCTTTCCTGTATACCGAAACTTGAACCAATAATATAAATAATATATTTTTTTAAAGAAAATATATCTTTTTTTTTGGATGTCAGTATAACATTTATTCTATGCCGACCTGCACTTTCGATACACAAGAAAGAATCAATTAAACATAAACCAAAATTGATGCTACTAAATCATATGATATACACTATGTTCAAAATGGTGTCTAATACATTTATTCTACGAATATACAAATAACTAATAAATGTGCTATTCGTTTTATATTTCTCACCGACGCCAGACAATTCTGAATTGAAAACGGGTTACGAAATATGAACAAATATAACGGGTACATTAATGAACACGGTACACCTATAACTTGTACATTAATGTAATCTATAACAGGTACATTAATGGAAACATAAATCAATCAAATATTTAATGAACCATCCATAAGACATTTGCATGTCGATTCAAATCGAAGATAAGCGAGAATAGTAGACTTCATAAGACACTTTGCGTAAGATTGTGGTTAATGACCATGTTTGTAAAACTGCTAGGCGAGGCAATTTTATTCATATGGATAGATAGTACTACATTATTATCTAATTAAACACGTGAGTACCCGCATATCTTATAGATGGTTTTCAATTAATATAATCGTACTTTTAGTTTACATGTGCAGATAAATTTGACTTCAACTAACGTTCAGTTTAATATCGGAATTAAAATGTACAAAATCATTGACTCTATGAAAGTAAATGCTGCAACACAAAGTTTTAAACGAAACTTGTAACAATATCTATGTAACTATTTATTTGATCAAATTTAGTGTATGTACAAATATGATTGTTTCTTACTTTGAACATAAACAATCTTGCAACTTCTAGTTTAAGCAATGAACGATCTCTACAATGCTTTATGTATAAAGTGGCAATTGAATATACAGTGTGACGGGGTGAACCAAATACAGTGAAACATAAACTATCTATCCCTAATTTCCTCACCCATATTCCTTTGTATCTTTTCTTTTTTTTTTCCTTCCCACCCGCTCTGAACTCGTTAGGATCAATATGGCAATACCCGGTGTTCAGTGACACCCAACATATCCCCCTCAAATCCCAGACACAACAATCACTACCCCCC
>LQRL01171000.1:0-10997 GCA_001703475.1 Hydroides elegans | reverse complement strand
CAGCACTTCAGGCCAATATTTACAGAGCAATTGATCGACTTTCGCTCTTATGTAGTCCGTCATCCTGTCTATCAGTGAACCCAAAATGACTTAATGGCATATTTCATATGGATTATAAAAAATAGTGATGATGGTGGCAAAAAATAGCTAGCGATTCATCAATTATTTACGCATTTTAGAAACTAACTTACCGCTATCATATCTAATCAGTATATAATGTTTACAATAATATATATTTGACAATATGAATTAAGCTTACCAAAGTTTATAATCCTAAAAACCACTCGCACGCGGACTATTTTTACTGATTTATCTGATCCACAATCGTCTCTCCAGTTTCGGCAGCAAAATCGCTTTTAGTGCATTTAGCTGGCGTTCTGTTTGAAATACAGCATGCAAATAATCATCGGAATGACAGCATCCAAAAGTGTCAACTGTTTACAATTAATATCATTGTCGCGCTCTATCATAATACATCCATTTCATCAAATAGATTGCCGCCTCTTTTAGGGCAGTGCCGCTGAACAGAATAGGGTTCAACATCAAGCGGCTAGGTGCATTCGTTTTATTCTCTTTTCCGTATCCTTCCCCTGCCGTCGCTTTGCCAAGAGTGTCACATGTATTAGGAACAAATGAACGCTTCCGAATGAGATATCCAGTTGTCCGTAAACGGTGCCAAATGCATACTATTCAAATAAAAATATATGTTCAAATCAGAGCACATATGAATAAGTTTCAATATTTGAAGAGTTTGTAAATGTTTTTCTTGGAATAAGAACTCTTTAAGAGTTCTAAACTATTTAGTTATACACCTGATTGCCTATTTTCAATGCTAAGCTATTTGAGATTGCGCCTTTGTGTATATCCTTATGCAGGTGTACATCAGATAAAACGAAAGTTATTCATGCGGACGAATTTTAAGGTTGAGACTGCACATCACCACTGACTCTGTAACATTATGTCAATGAGACACTTTCTTTTAAACTTAACTGTCTACTGGTTTACACATGTTATACATTGAATGACATTTTATTAATAGATATATGCAACAAAAAACTCATAGATCATTTGAAGTATATTGTCGTGTCTTACTTGAACAGTATGCCCATCTTTGCTTTGACTTTTTAAAAGCAAAATTATTTCATTTCAAGACTTAATTGTGACATATTACTACCGTTAGCTGCGTGTAATAAATGTCATAACATGTGAATTCACATGTGACTGTCTTAGATAAATATATGTATTTATCGCCGTCCTTTGCATTTATCTTTTTTTAAATAAATAAATGGTTTAAACAGAAAACACATGGTTAAGATTCTAATTCGACTACAGTTTCTTCTTAATTAAATGAATTGCACGTTTGATTAGAAAGTTCTCTGTTGCAGTCTAGCCACTAAATAAATATTTTCTTCGCGAATGTTAGTATTGGATGAATATAGTTATCCACATTTTGTTTATATTAACTTCATCAATTAATATAATTTTTCTTTATTTGTTTGCATGTTTGGATGTTTGCACGGCTCGGTGGTGTATCAATTTAGTTCTACCTTGGGGCGTCAGTAAAATTAAGTCGATTAGGAAAACAGATTTGATTCACTTTTTGCATTGAGATGTTCAATTGAAGAGTTCTATGTTTTTGTTATACCAAACGAAAATGGAATAAAAACAATCAAAGCATTCTAAAAATACAGATCCTAGTTTGATCTATAATAATGTTAGTATATAAATCGCTGATCGTAACATTTCTTGCATTTTTTGCCGAGAGATCTCTTGAGAAGAGTAATGAGCGTGCAATCGTTTACATATTTTGCCGAATCGCTTGACTTGAACAAATAAAGAGGCAATTAATCGCTTAATGATGTGATACTTGAGTGAATGAATCGGCTATGCCTCCTTCACCGAACAACATAAGTCAAAGAAACCAGCGCTAGAAGTTATATCCAGAATCAATTGGATGTATTAATCTAACAAGTTATTTCTTTATAGTTATCATTTAATAAATATTTATCAAACAACAACACTTTGTTATATATTATTATAAAAGTACCCACAAATTAAGATATATCACTTATATAAGGGAAGGTATAAAACAAAGTGCTTTTAGGAAAATAGCTTCTTCTGTTGCCAGACCATTACGAGAGTTAAGCATTGTGCATCCAAACAAAAAAGTAGAACTTTGGCCTAGTTTTAGAAACAACAATCACCTTTTTTATTTTGATGATTCCGTAGACTATTTCCTTGGTTTATTGCGCACCAAAATGCGAGTTTCGGTGTTCTGATATAAATATTTATATGTTAACTAAAAAGAAAAATTTTGGTTTTCACAACATTTGTAGTTGGACCAATTACCTAAACATTCATTAAACAAATATATAAATAACCACGCATAATAACCTGCTTCAGCCAACTTTTGAAACAAGGGGGTTGGAATTTTCGCTCCCTCAGTTTATTGCTCACCTTATTTGTTTGTCAAAAATGATAAATTTGATGTGTTTTCGACTGATTTGTGTGGTCAAATTATCCTAAACTATACATTAAATGAAATGTTTAAATGCATTAATCTACATCATGTGCTCGACACCCTGGACTTTTAGAATACTGAAGCTAGATAACCATATGCTTGTCTGTGTTTCATTTTCATCAATTTTTTTTAGATAATTTGAAACCAGATCAGTTCACTGTATTTGATATAGTTATTTTTGAAGGTGTTGGAAGGTATTGAAATCAAAATATATGATTCCGTCTTTAGCACTGATTCGCTTACTGTAATTTGCAAAGTGTGTTTTTTTTAGGTGTAAGTAATCTAGCTGAGAACTAATTTTACTTCAATACTGTAATGTATACATATATGTTATGTTATATATTTTCTTAATAGTTGCTGCTTTTAGTACAACAAATTTGTATTTTGATAGAATATTCATAATTGAATAACATATAACCAGTTAACGTCTGAATATTGATAGCCTACAGGTATAAAGGTCTGGGATTTATTGATTATACAACCTGCAAACAGCCTATGCAAAGGTCATATACCATGATTTTATGCATTTTCAGGAAGAAAAAACTATGTTAAGACATATCAATCACGAAAATGTAAATTATTCAATATAAACAACGATAATAAAAGGGTGAGCAATAAACCGAGGAAGCAAAAATTGCGACCCCCTTGTCACAAAAGTACGCAATAAGATGGCATTTTGTGCGATTGTTTATATCTTTATCAAATAAATAATTTGCTAATTGGCACACCTATAAATGGTATTAAAATCAAAATTTTCAGTATTTGTTTACATAAATAAATTCACATGAGAACACAAAAATACGCTTCTAGGTGAGCAATAAACCGAGGTAGCCTTCTACCCATAAACATATCGGCTTTAAACCTCTGCGATTCATTATTTGAGTGGAATAGTTTACCATGATAGATTTATGTTAAACTAAAATAAAAAACATTTCGAAAAAAAAAAACTTGCGCATTACTGTAGCCTAAATCAAATTATTTTTGAATCTTTTGTACATAATTGTTATTGAACTCATGGGCTTTCTCTAATATAAAGCCTCTTTTTCTTTGAAATGTTTATTACTTTGAAGGAGGTGAACGCGAGTAAGAGGTTGGCACATCGGAAGGATTTTGAGCTTTTTTGTTCTAAAAAAAACGTTGTTTTGCAATGCATTCTCTATGGGAAACCCATAAACGGTACAAATTCTTAAAACTCACCCAGCATTTATGTGCGTTACTCAGTTTCCTACAAATACAGTAAATACACGAACAAATACACGGTTTCTTAGGAATAAGTAATCAAATTTATATTCCAATGTGGCCAAGACCTCAATGACTTTTTATGTTTGAGTTTGTAACTTATTTTGAAATATGGTTCTTATTAATAAGCAAAGAACTACCTATATAGAATTGTTTCGGTATAAGAAAACTAATACCGAAAGTAAGTCATGGTCTTGTAAGAAAATCAAGGAGAATAAAAATCACTTCGAGCAATTACTCACTAAGAAATAGTTTCTAATACACACATAAATCTGGATATACCATGAACGGAAGTCCCATATCTTGAGCTCAACGAACTCGAAGGTGCAGGACGTTAACCAAAATGTTGTAAAACACAAACCTATAGAGCTTGAGAATCGTAAGTAGGTCAAGAACAAATGATGTCGTTATTAAATATCATATCTATATAGAAAATGTCATTTCTCATTTACTAGTAAAGTATAATCAAATAAAACAAAAGAATTGTTAATTGCTTCGTTGATTGCCAGCGTTATGCGCATAATCGTGTCATCATCACCCCCTGTGTGAACGTACATGGCATGCAGATAGGATTTAGGACCAACGCATTGTTTGAGATGTCAATCATTTATGTTATATTGTTAACTAAACATATTTACATATCTCTTACATAAAAGCCGTCATGTTAAGACAAACAACACTTTAACTTCCTAGTTTAAAAATCTAAGGGTTGACTTAGTTAATATAGTCTCCTTTCTGAATCATACGTTAGGCTTCCATGCCTGAATAAGAGTTAATTTCCACTGGGACAGCTAGGAACTTGCATATAACGTCATAGTCGTGTAGCTTTACGTTTCGACGTCCGCGACACGATACATGGATTGTAACGTGAAAGGCTTGATTTACCAAACGTCATTGCCGTTTGACAATATGCATGCTGAGGATAGAACAGTAACAATACAATTATCGAAATAGGAAAGTTGACAGTGGCTTGAATGGAATATACTGTTTTCTCTTTTTATTCAACACACTAACACAGCTGCTTAATAGATCAGTTCCCTGTGTAATAATCTGGTTGTCGTACCCTCCTTTCATCGTTTTAATGTAAAGATATAAGTATAGGACAATCAAATAAAAGACATGATTTCTTCGAAAACACTTTCAAATTTTATTTCCGTAAAAACCAGCTTACATATAAAATGTGTTTATGTGCAAATTGCTTATTCGTAGAGATATTGAGAAGCAGGTCTTTCTAGTCTTTGTATTCGATTGTTAAAAAAGCATAAAGCTTGATTTTAAAAGTGTATTTTTTGAACGAAAGACACCGTAAAGCAATGATTTGGAAGGAGGCTGTTACATGTTGATACTTTTCATAATGCTTTGTTCGAATGAATATCTCGAAGGGCATATACGGCGAAAATCTCTATAAATGATGTCTTGTGAATTTAGTTCAAGGTTCCTTTTTTGATCACGTGATACTAACGGTTAACCTTTCCTTCCATATCATTGTTGAAAATCAGCTCAGTAATACTAATTCATAATAAATCACAATCTGGATTTCTCAGCAATATCCGTTGAATAACACAGTAACAAATCAACTTCTTTCTAATATACATTACATTGGTAAATCACATACAAAATATTTTATTTATTTTGAAACATCGTGTTTTTAGACGTAATCTGCATAGAGAATGAAATCACTTCAAAACATTTCATGATACAACAGAAATACAAAATCCTTTTTCAGTTTTAAATAGTAGAAAACATTGCACGTTTCCCAATAAACCAAATGACAATTAAAATTCCTAGTATGATATGAGTACAAAAACTGTTACCAAAAATAGTTATTATTTCTTAGAAGCGGTGATATTATATTACTGTTAACCTTACATTAACAACCCGTATTTCTTTTGCAAAGAGACCAAAGTATTGCTTATAAAATATATCGCAGTCAATTCCAACTAACTTAAAGGGGTGGTCACAATAACCGAGCAAGTTGTATTGGTATTAAGGTAACCCGATCCCTAAAATAGTTTTAATAGATTGTTTAACAATGTTTTAATTATTTTTTAAACGTATATTTTGTTGTTCTATTCAAACAATATAAATACAATTTTAGCAAAATGACTTTTAACACTAACCGCTTATTATTATCTCTATCTTGATTGATGGCGATCGGGGACTCGGAAAATGAATGAAGTTTCAGATAATAAGAAATTATCGCCGAGGTGTTGAAGAACGTTTTCATCGAGGTAATAAAATTGATGCTGTTTATCGGTGGCTTTTGCGAAAGAGCGGGCTTACTAGAAGAAACTGTAGCATATCTATTATGAACTAGAACAACCTTGTTCTTTTAACTTACTCAGAATTATTCTAAATGTAAACTTATTATTAATGTATATTTCTTGAAAATTCAAATTTAGGGCCTACATGCACATAAGTAGGCCAAGTTTGAAAAAAGAATTACATGAAACTTCATTCTTTTCTTACAGAACTTTGGGGTTTAGAAGTCTTGATATACTGGTATGACACCGCAATAAGCTTAAGTTTGTTTTTATTAAGTGTGATATCATCGTCTTGTGGCTTAAAAAGTATAAACCCGATTTTGGAAATATAACACGAACGGCCGACAAAGTTTCGACTTTTTTTTCAGAAACTCTTCTCTTTACAATTGAAGTCTGATTTTTGTTTAATACAAAATGTACATGTTACACAAATGCTACGCAATATTAAACACAACATTGACAAATCAAAATAGAATAACTATATTAAAGCACGAAATATACTGATATAGGGAAGATAATAAGTAATTTTTGCATAATAATTGTTTCAAATTGACGTTTGCAAACGTTAATAACGAGTCAACCTTTTTTCAGAATTATTAGGTATACATTATTTTTCCGCCACACGTATTTTGCAATCATTGAAAAATATACAAAAAGAACAAAACATCTATTTACTGACAATTTATGACTAGAAAACACAAACGTGCATTTGTTTTAGTCTAAATTCCATGAAAGGTGACCTAAACATTACAGTGAAAAATGTTACAAATATTAATTAATAAAACAACCAGGAAAAAGTCTTGCGATCATTAAAAAATTAGTAAGTATTAACCTAATCCTCTAACTTTGAGACTAATAGCTCCTTTTATTCAAGAGAAAGTGAGATCAATCGACAAAATTAATTGATTATTTAACTCGATTTATTTTCATTATAAGAATTAATACAGTCGGCGAATCTATGAACAATTCGGCAGTTGACTCTTTGCTACTCCACCTATTCCTTCCAATAAAACACAAACCACAACTAACTATTTTGTCTTGATTCGAGTTTCAATAGAAGAGAAGGTTCCAAAAAGAATGTATCCATAGCATTCGACATAACCATGATTACAATCAAATCCTAAGTGGTGTTAGATTCTACAATAGTTTAACAAGTCTCTCAAAAATACAATGTTCCCTAAATTGACTAAATCGTGTGAATCAATGCTGTTGTGACGAAGAGAATCAAAAGAAAATTTTGTACAAGCTACCAAACTACAGATGCTTACAAAATGTCTTTTACTCGTGTTAGAAAGACGTGATATCCACCCTGCATATCTAACTACATATATTCTAATTGTTGTTATAAAAAATGAAAAAGCTCTTCTAACTTAAATTACATGTAGTGCAATATTGTACAAACCTTCTACGTTCTAAAGGGTTTTATCTAAACACATATAAAAATTGTATAACAATAGCAGTTTTATAAATGTATCGAAAAACAATTCAACAATATGAGAGTTGCAATGAATTTACACAAGCGTGTTCGAAATGCTTGTCAGTCGTGCAGTAAACCGATCTTTCAAAATATTAATTATACAATATAAATGCATATAATACTACATGTTTATTTCTTCTACTAATATAATGTAAGTTTGTCATACTCAAATCTTTTTATGAGACAATATCAACATGTAATCTCTATGTTTTATAAACTATCGTACTATTTACAGGTATTTGACAAGCTTTGAAATCAAAACGAGCTAGCACTTTGAAATGATATCTAACACATATCCGGTATCCATTGTCTTTCTCAACTCGAAAATCAAACCCATGGGTACGTTTATAATGCGAGGCGATGTATTCTGATTAAAAGAAAACGCACTCCATTAATAAACATAATCGACTAAATATGCTTCCAGATTTATTTCCAACTTCCTTCTGTATTTTGGTGATTCAGAAGATAACTGAGCCTATATTGTTTTACAAACAACTCTTTTCATACAAAAGTGAAATACTAACAGCTACAACTATGTTACAGTAGGCAGCATACACTGGTTGTAAATCACTAACTTGTAGATGACTTGTGGTTGTACGTCACGACGTTTTCTTGTCACGAATACGTCTCTGAGTTAGGAATCAAATAGCGGAAAATAAGTAGCTCATTAACAAAATGTTTCAATGATATATTTAGAGGAATTGCTTTATTTTCATGTCTCTCAGAGTACGCATCATGTATGAGAAAACCGTCTATGTTTAGCATAACTACAAGTCACTTAGTACCACCAAAGGTGTTTTTGATCATACACAAGAGTTGAAAGTCACTTTTGGGAAAATTAAGGTGCTGTGACGTGGGGTCGCTTCGTGGACACTATTGAACTATAGGTAAAAACTGTAGGTAAAAAAGTTAAAATCTAAACTACATCAAGACGGGTTTTTTGCACGATATTTTATTTGCATAGTGCACGGTCGACTTGATTTGTTGTTGTATCTGTGTAAGCTGAGTAACTATCCTTGGGTAGTGATTCATTTGGGTCATATCACCTTAGGTCTATTAAAGGTTCGGAATTTAGTCAAAAATGATCTGAGATAGTAGTTTTGATCTCGTTAACGCTTTACCAATATCGGATGGAAATTGATAATTGAACCCCTTCAAATATCTCTCTCATTGTTATTCTCGATTTCTAGATATGACCTGTCAACTTTGCCACTGGACCCTTACCAATAACAAGAGATACTCAGACACCGCTTAGCAATCTCACCCAGGAACCCCTTTCGATTAAACTTCTTTTCTCCACAGAATACCACACATAGTGGGAGCGACCAGTAGGAGCATATGGGGGAGATTGATTACAGACACTCCGCAAATCAAGTGCTTCGTTGCTGCTACTTTATCTTATCAAAACTTGAAACTGATAAGCCAGCAAGAAGATTCCTCGGACTTTTGCAATGGACCTTTCCACGGTCAGACTTATCTCGTCGTTGCTTATGGATAGCGAGTGTTTCGTACGTTTTGATCTTCGCCTAGATGCTTATATCAAATCTGCTTTCTTCCCTTCTCCTTATCCCAAGATTATTTGTCTTCAATATCTGTTTACGCTATTCATTCTGGATAGGCTCTCCCGTTCTCCGTAATCAGCCTATCTGGTTTTTCGCACACACATACACACACGGGCGAGGCGCGTTAAGGGGCTTACTCCAAATGGACAACGCCGTACGTAATGGCTTCTTTTCCTAAATATTCTCCGTTTCTCTGTGTAAACGCGGCCATAATCTGTATATATAGTAGAGCCATCTGGCTTCTCTGGTTTAACGAAGGAATTGGGCCGCGGTAATGGAAATGGATATTTGCTCGTGATTAACTTGCGAGTTTCACCGCAATGTTTTTCAAGGCACTTTTAGTGTATTATATCACACGGGTATCTGGACGCGAACAAAATTGCATAATAACAACAAAATCTCTTAGCTATGTATCTCCTGATATTGTTTCTCACTCAGTCTATAAGAATGCGCATTTGAGCCGAATGTAATTCATCCAAAAGAATGTTCCAAAAAGGTCACGTGGGTCATTTGGCGGCGGCGGTTTCGGCCATCTTGGAATAGGTCTCGTTCAAAGCTGCGATGTCCTCTTTACTCAAACCACTCTTCAACGTACGGCGCACTGCAAATGAAGAACAAAGATAAAGATATATAAAGCAGTTTTAAATATCTATTCGAAAAAAACGCGTGCTTAATTGGTTTTTGTACTTTTCACTTTAAAACCCCTAAGCCATTGCAAACTTTCCTTATAACTGAACTATTTCAAACATATTATTATAATTTAGTAACATGAAGATATTCGTGATTTCGATGGATGACGTTCATTTTCATATTCCTATAAATATTGAGCCGGAGATATTTATAGTGGTAAGACAATGAATCAAAGTTTGCCATCCGCTGCAAATCTCAGACTGATCGGAATATGTGGCAGAAATGAAATAAAAACATTTCTATTTTGCAATAATGAGTGTCTTATTTAAAAGTAGTTTGCAAATTGAAGTTTTTGTCAATCACATAAAATATAGGCGTATCAACTTCGAATTTACCGATTAGATGAAAATATCGACCCTTCATTGAATAGATTTACATTGAACTGCAAAAATAGATATCTGGGATTTTGATGTGCAGAGAAAAACATATATCCAGATACAATTCAGGATCGATTTAGGAGTTCACTGAGTCTCAATGAAAAGATGGGTGTACAATGTATGTTTTTGTGCAAGCATGCTGAACTACCTTCCAGCGCCCGATAGTTGCGTTTTGGGCATTCGTCCATTTTACCATTCAAAACTGAGGAGTAAATGGACACTTCAATTAAAATATATGCATATGTTTCATATATGGACGTGCAAGTTTTGATGCAAAGCAAAGCGTCTTTACCGAAATAGAACATTAACGGTCAATTATTAGCTTAGCTTTTAGTTTGACAGTTGCACATTTATGTTGATGAAATAGACACGGCGTTTTTGTAACAAAAAACATGCTTATTATTAACGTTATGTTTATAAAATATAAGTATTTTATCAAACTTTCACCTGCTCATCATAAGAAAATATGGTGAACTGTTTTGATAAACTGCTAAAAATGTTACCGATCAACTAAAAATAAAACTTATATCAGGGCAAAATAGACAACAAAACTTGCACATGCAATATACTTTTAATGAAATAATAACATAATCCTGAAGCAACGATCGGCAACTGGGAAATAAAACAAACTGCAATGAAACATGGGTTTAACGAAAATTGGATGCAAAACTCAATAAGGGGATATAAATGGTAAAATATGATGGATTAAATAAAATGTAAAACAATGCCTTATTCGAAGTGGCTCCCCTTACCGTATCACTAAAATATACATTTTAAGTAACCGCTTGTCGGTTACGAATTATATTCTCAAGTGAAGTATGAACGACATGACCACTCTACTGCTTTAAGGTCGTCAGACCTCATTTC
>LQRL01170995.1:0-15620 GCA_001703475.1 Hydroides elegans | reverse complement strand
ATGCCCCTCTCAATAATCCCTCAACCCCCCAACAATCAGGGCTCTAATCCGATTAGCCTCGCAATATCGATCTTGTCCCATATCGCATGCTATGTAGTGCGACATTTGGACAGATTCCATCGTCAGAAAAAAAGTACGATTCCAAAAATAAAATAAGGCATTTGATGTGTGAAAGAGGGAACTGTGTTGAAGCGGACAATTCACGTTGCTAAGCGATTTTTGTCATCACGTAATACGTGGATCTGAGTTATATCACAGTGGCTATTCATAAAATATCATTGACCCAAATACAACGTTTCTGGGTGAGCGTGTGATGTTTCATTGATGTCTTTCACTAAAACATCTAGAACGGAACCAGCTTTTGAATTATTTTTGTCGTCGACCGTCAATTGATATAATGGAATGTTGTATAAAAGTATAAAACGTATTGAATGTAATTCCCTTGCGTTTAAGGTAATTTTTTTTTCGCGCCTTGATATAAAGACATCAAGATCAATGCAGTTTGAGTGTCGTCAAATACTCAATTTGAAAATAGAAAGAATCTAAAGGACAATAGACGATCATATCCGAAGTTCATAATGTTGGTTGAAACAGCTTTTTCATTTCATAGTTGTCCTTTAACAGTGTGGCATAGATATGGAAGACGTTTTAAATTGTTACTTCATCTTTGTTTTATTTTCATTGATGCTCTTTTTTCATGATAGGGTGAACAAAGAACAATTACAATTAACATTATTTTATAGCGTTTGTTTTCTTTTGAAAATATGTGGGATCATTTCACGCTAACTCGTATTAAGAAACCGCTTATTTATTGTATGTATAAAAACAAATGTTGTGGATGTGCAATTTGAAACCGAAAGGGAAGATTTTTGTTGTTTTCTTGTCCGACCTAGTCTTGTTTCCACTAAGAAAAAAACTCAATTTAGACTCAAGTCTCATAGGATTTATTGTTATCATTAGTTATGACCTTTATTCATTTGAAGATATCACATTTGTGTTTGAAATTATATGAAACTCGCCACATTAAAAAGGGTCATGTAATATCATCTCTATGTCGCAGTAAACGCATTTGAAGAAAAAGACAACCCGTTGGGCGCAATAATTGGACCCATGTTTAATTTGCATTTGATATCTGTGTGTAGTTGCCTACAACCATGAATCGCTGGATTTGGTGAAAAATATAGTTATGAGTAAATGTAGACTTCTATATAAAAAGGTTTAATATAATGATTTATATGTATATATCTAAACGTCTTAAATATATGAAGTTTATACATACACATGGTGAATATCTGCACCACAGCCGTCATACATATATAATCAATTTGCAAGAAGGGTTCTGAATCAGGAGACCAAACATGATTTTCAGGAAGATGCACCTACATGTCGGTGCTTTGTGGTTATAACCAAGGTAAGTTTTCATTTCAAACCCCGGAAACCGCCTAAGGGGCTCAATATCTCGCTAGGGTCATGCAAAACCTTCTGTCCCAACAGCGTAGTATTGTATTTAATTTAGTTTTCCTTTACTTGTAGGCGTTTAAAAAATGTTCATAAACAGTTTAAAATATAATGGGCTGCAAAACCGTGTTTGTAGGAAAAAGAAGTTGCCAATGTCAGAAGACCGCTGTATTCGTTTTGTAGCCATGTCATGTCGCTGGTTTCTCTGCAATATGTTTTAAAGCATCTTGTCAAGACCCATGCCGCTTACATAAATGTGAGTGATGCTTCAAATCCGGACACGTCGGATGTGCGCATGACAGGAACTGATGGTTGTGGTGGATGAGTACTTAAGGTCACTGACCTCGGGTCCAACCATACGTATGTCATGCTGCGACTTATGTTACTATATTTTTAATTATTCATTTTACTAGTATTCGTTTGACTAAATGCTCAAACTAATTTATTTTCAGTAACTTAGGCAAAAGTCTTAACGCGATCGGACGCTTCAATATTACTTTTAAACCAAACTACTTCAAATTGTAAACTAGATAAAGGCTAGATTTATATAGGTTTTTCAACTCAAGACATGGATAATCGATAGTACATTGTAGCTATTTGAAAATATTTGATATACATTTCTCATTACAATTATGATAAAAAGGTACTTATGTCTAAAGATAGCGATGATTTATCCTTAACTAATTAATATAAGTAAATGTATTTATCAAAATCGGAAATCGGGATATGAGTAACTATTACATATTAATGGTTCGTATCAGTGTTTTCATTCTTAACTCTGCTTCCGATCCCGGTTTAAGGTCAAAAGCCCCGAAGGTCAAAAGCCCTGCAAATTCGTATACGAGGTAAATATGTGTTTTGCAAATTTGTAAATTTATTGTATGTTTATGTGACGAATAGAACATGGAATCGGCTTATTACTACAAAATATGGCTACCACGTGTTATTCAGGACCTCAATACTCTCTTATGCCTTTTTCGATTTTTAATATGAGTCGCTCCTTTTCGATATGTTTGAAATCCAACAAAAGACGCGATTTAGGACTTTTTATTTATAAAAACGAGCAATCCATAACAATATATCCATAACAAAATCTCTTCCTGTGGAGTAACTTATCGATCATTGCTCACGCGTGCATCGTTTCTAATTTCACAAAGTGAAAAATGCATCTACATCATTTTCACAAAAACCGTAATTACAGATCATAATGCGTTTTCATCCAAAACGAATAACGATTGTTAATATCATATTAATCGCTCAATAAAAGTTAATAAAGAAATATATGAAATTAAATAGCATCTCCATATGTTGTTGATCAATAGCTATTGATATTATCGCAAAACCAAACATCAAGTTACTTTCCGTTTTTCATACGTATTTTGATACGTAAATTATTCCGATTCAATGTTTTGATTTGCATCGTTTGAAAATTATTTGATTCGCAGTTACTTTATAATTCTGCTTGACATTTGGGCGTGGTTTGTTGAATAATATACATTATATCAATATATCAACATTATATTTGTCTTTTATAACACATATAATTTCAACATGATAACTCTTGATAAAATGTAATGAAAAACTTTATTTCGGAATGTTGCGTCAAAAACAATAAGCTGTATTAAGTTATTCTGAAATGGTTAAATTCATGGTTAGTTGGAGACATGTCTAGTTCATATAAGAACCACGGCGATACATCTTAACCGTTTATTTCTTGAAATATTTCATTACCAATAAAATACTGCTTATTTTCGCATTAAATTAACAGCTATTTGGAATTACACTCGATTCGATAAGAATTTTCAAATATTCGTGCACTCATAACTTAATTTATCATACAACATCAGTTCATAATGTATATTTAGTTTTTTAACAATTGAAGCTGGACAAATAACATCGCGTATTTACATATACTCAAGATCTTAAAGTTTACTTTCCATATGTGTATGATATTGATAGATGATATACATCACAATGTTTCTTACACAAATAACAATTTAGTCAGACTTCGTCGCTTTTAGACATGGCATAGAAAAACGTTTTCATCAATTATGGGCCCATATGAAAGTTTTCCCTAATTCAGTGTACGTCTCAACGTTCGACGAACGTCCATCTTACTTCCGACATTGTCGCGACGTCTGGAACAGTTTCATATTGGCCCAGACGTGAACGTCCTGTCAACGTTGTCCGATTTCTTGTCGAATGGACCGAGCGTTTATGAACGAAATGGAATATCAATGATGCGATTCAAAAGCGTTATCATAACCTGATACTACGTTATCTGAAACTCAATGTATATGTTGGCAGAAAAGTCATAAATATGGTATATCTGGTAGCTGAACCACAGCATGATGTATCCATATCTCCTAACCAAATAATTTGCTCAATGATGGGTAAACCGGCTTGATACAGACATATGAATCACAACGATTCATCAAATACAGTAATGAAATGAGATACGTGATTAACCTACATCGTATAAGCAATAGGTTTCAGGCCAAACTACTCGGCTAAATATAATACACATGCACTGTGTTTTAGCATTTATTATAAAAAAGTTGTCTCTTTTTTCTTTCTTTTTTTTCAAAATGCCTACTTTTCATAATATGAGTTTACTTATAAAATGGGTAACTGTGACTTAATAAATGACTTATTCATGGAATTAGGTTACATTTGAGCCAACAAGAAATGAGTCGCTATGTGATACAGAAAAAAGGTCATTTTAACTTTAAGTTTTATTTGAAAAAAAAATGATTACACGTTTTTACAACATATTGTTTTTCATCAAGTAAAATAAATGCTACACAGACATGATAGCCTCGTCCATGAAATAAACGAAAACATTACTATTAACACTATAAACATTATGCTGTCGTTACACCAGATGATACGACGAATCTAGTACTAAATCAATGAGATTCGGTTGTGATATCCATATTCCAAAATATATACATCCCAGTGTATCTACTGATCCATCTGCTCATATACGTGCATCTGTCATCAGTCACAGAGTCTATGGCCCACCATATGCCATGCATATTTTAGATTCACAATATGTAAGATGTGTGTTTCAAGAATACGACTGTTTGTCTGAGGAGTTTATCGTCACCAGGGCGGTTTGGAGAGTACTATAGTTACTTCCCCTGCCTCTGGCCCTGCGATCCATGGGTTCTGTACATTTACAACAGCAAAACAAGTATTTATTATAGAAAGAACGGTATTGTCTACTTAATAGGTACAGAGCTATAGGGTTCACACAGCTGTTCATAAACGACAAACAGTATCCAAGCATTTTCCAGAAATACCAGAACATATTGAATTCAATATCCAGCACTTCCCAGCTGAAACTAAAAACGTTTCTCGGTAGCCAGCATAGGAGAAATAGGACCACCAGGGAAAGCGCGATTTTCACGGTTCGCTTACGGGCCTCGAGTTGTTTTTGAAACCGATCTCCGCGCTCGACCATCCCGGTGCTCTTCAGGAGAACCTCTGCCATGGAGATGTAGAAATACGCCATGGCAACCAAGGGAAATAGGAAATAGATGCACAGGTACAGAATCGTGCGGAATTCCCCATAATATTCGCCCCAATCTGCTGGTAACGCTGTGCAGTAGCTATACGCCTTTCCGCAGTATATATGTTCTTTGGCGTTTGCGGTGATCGCGTCTAGAATGGCCAATGCAGTTGCAGTACACCAGATACACACAACATGCAGACATGTCTTCCGCAGTGACGCGTTACGTTGTTTCTCCATCGGTCGCGCAATGGCCGTATAGCGATCCCACGACATGAAAGTCAACGTAAATATGGACACACCCATACTGAGTGTCTGCAGAAACCAAAAGAACTTGCACATGAGTGTTCCAAAGGGCCACTCGTTTAGGGCGTAAATGAAAATGGCGAACGGCGTTCCCACGGCAACGAACACGAAATCACCCAGGGCGATGCTGAAGATGAACACGTTTGGCGCATGGTGCATTGTTTTGTTTCTCAGTATAATAAACATCAACACCGCATCGCCTATTATCCCAACCGCGAATACAATGATACAAAATATAACCACAATGTAGATCCCGATTTGCTTGATCATTTCGATCTTGCGTGCTTGATCAGTGATCTCGGGGCTCGAGCTGCAGGGATCCAATCCCCCCGTGGTCACATCGTTGCTAGCGTTGATGGTGTATTCCAACAGGTGCTCAGTGGCGTTGCCTTGGAGATGTATGTCTGTGTTGACGTCGAAGTACGTTGCCATGGCACTAATGTATTCGTGCGCCGCCATTAGAACTGTAATGATAAAATAAATTATAATATATTGTTGCAAATACTCGGCCTATAACATCTATATTCATTTTGGAATGGAAATGTTTAGGGCCTGTTCATCCGGGAAGCAACAAGGAGCGGCAGGCGGCAATATACGAAGGGTACCCCACGACACATTTTTCAAAAAGTTGCTAAATCACCTTAAAACAATATTACAAGTTCGAACAACAACAAAATAATGGTTTTTGAATATTAATATTTTGCAAAAAGGTGTTCCTTTTTTCCAAGCCAGCTGGGCTGTTCCTCCTTTTCTAGCCAGCTTGGAGCAGAAAAGGAACACCTTTTGCGAAAATTGAAATGTTCAATATGTCTAAAATAACTATCATATATTGCAAAAGACAGTTAATTATACAATTGCAAGAAGATTAAATCAAATTTGAAATAAATGTTCACAATATTTATTACGAAAATGAGGAAATTATCAAAAAAGGTGTTCCTCAATCTGATTAAATCTCCAAGCTAGAATGAATTTGCTCAAAATCTCCAAGCCAGCTGGAATTTGGTGGGGAACAGCTTTTTTGGGGAACAGCTCGTGGGGTGCTCTTCATATACTTATATGTTCTTTATAGTACTAGCGACTGGAGCATATAAAGAACGTATACGTACATGTATACTGCCACTTGCCGCACCTTTTCGCTTCCCGTGTGAACATGCCCTTATACTTATTCATTTTATCCATCATCAATTGTAAAATGATAATACAAAGTTAAACTTAGTTTTTTATGGTTTGAGACTATCTCAATTGATTGCGGAGATAAACTAAATTCAAATCCATTTTTTTAATGATAAAAATATAAAGTGGATATTGATTTAACGTTCTTTTTGTTTTTCAGAATGTTGCCATCATCAAATTATAAACGGATTGGTATTACATTTGAATTTTTCACATACTTATGCTTGTAGCGTTAGCTCGTCAAATAATTTCAGTTAAAAACAAAACTGGAAAGGGCCTTTAATAGGGACGAGCCAAACCAGTTACGTCGCCCCAAGATAACTCAATCACTGCCAAGACAAGACGCAACAAGGAAATACTTTTCCACTTCAATAAAGCGATTTCATGTCCAAGTGCCAGCGGCGGCGTGATAAACAGATGTCGGGCCATCAACGCAATAATGTTATGTAAGAAAAAATTATCAAAAGGGAATCAATGAATTTAGCTTCGAAAAATGGCTTATGGCATATCGGTATCAAAGATGGCGGGAGTAGACTCTATGTTTTAATCGTGAAATGAGTTTTTTTTTAAATTATTTTTTTATATAAATCAGACTACCTTCATTTGCGACCAAACATTGACTTAACTTAGTTATATTATAGTGCTGTCAGCGGCTATTTTCCTCCGCATCCGCAGAATTTTGTATTGCTATAGAATAAAGTATTTCCAGCGAAACCAATTTTGCCGAGATTACTATATTCAATTTCCGCAGATGCAGACGCAAAGAGTCGCTGACGGCACCATTATAGATCGAAGCAAAACTATGGCCAATGACGAAATATTTTTAATCATATTGGAACATAACATCGAAACTGTATAAAGCCACTGAGCAAGACGTTGGGCTGCCAAGACGTTACAATAGTCATTTCGCGTTGTCATCTCACTCGGGATTATGCGTAGTCCTTCACACGAAGGCGCAATAATCCCTCGATAACTCCTCTTGGTACTATTTTTAGAGCTATTAGATTACATTTGCCATTATAGCGTTAAGGTGAAAATGACTTGAAATTGGAAATCTTATACCTTAATAAACGTGTCTGATCTAGATTTCAATCCTGTTGTTTATTTCAGACGCGCTATATCTGATATGTAGTTTTGACATTAGAAACAATTGATTTTTTATTCTTAGGTTTACAATTACATGCCTTTTGATAAATTCCTGGTGGTGGTTTTGTTTTAATCTACCGTAAACGACCGTCTAAACGCCCATGGGCCCTCAGTTGGGAAGGTGTAAAAATACATGGGTGGGCGCTCATTCGAGCATGGGGCGCTTAGCGAAAAAAAAAAGAAAATCGATATTATTATATATTTTTATCTAAAAAAATATAAACGTTTCGATAACATTCATGTGACTAGATATGTTTGTTCGTGTAAGCGCACATGGGCGCTCATTCGAGCATGGGCGCTTAGACGGTCGTTTACGGTATTATACAAAATATAATGTACAACTTTTTTTTGTTTTTCGTAGAAGTATACGCATTATAACTCTAGTAGATTGTAGAAGATGCAACAAACATTTATTCCAGGCCCTTCATATTTAAATCAATTAAGTGCGTTTTACAGTCTACAGTTTAACCCTTACTAGATTTAAAGAATATTCCTCCTACACACATACGGGATCCTTAAGTCTTATGTTCGAATAAATCAATTCACAATATATTGTCGATACTTCCTTTTCATTTTTTGTCATCATCCCTCAATGCCGTTTTGACATAAAGGACAATTGCATTTTTATTTAAAATTATACAGTTACATATTTCTTTAATTAATTCCCGCCGGTGGTTTAGCTTTAAGTTATCATATACAGTCAAAACCACTCCTAAGTAGACAGCTGACACGAACAACCGAATAAACGAACACGAATAACCGAATAAACGAACACGAATAAACGAAAAATTTGCTACGCATAAACGAACAACCGACCAACCGAACAAACGAACAACCGAACAACCGAACAACCGAATAAACGATATGAAGGGTATAAATAGGAAAGCATGCGGTCATTAATAATTTTTCTTTCAAAATACCTCGACTATCATTTGAATTGCGAACAATTTTGATCCAATCTCGCTTGTGAGATTATGTATATAATGTATTCCAAATCACAGCAATAATGAATTCATTATGTCCTTTTTCAAAATTCAAAACTCACCACCTGTAGGCATGGCAGAAATCACTCGTTTAATATGAGATCAAACCCCCGATATATTGGCTAATTAGAATGACTGAACTAAGTGTAAAGTATTTCTGTCTACTACATTTCAATAATATGAACTACACGTTGGCAATTAATTGGAGATTAGATATTATATAATCAATTTGAATCAAGTGTCTAAGCCTGTTGAAAAAATTACACTGTTTATGAGCTTAAGACAGCACACATAGGTTTTAGGAGGGCGGGGGAACACTTTACTATGCAGACATCATCATGTAAATTGTAATAGGTCTAGGTGTCGACCGCGATGAGAATCTTGCGCAAGAATATTAGTATCTTAATTGCCAATTTCTTTAAAATAAAAGACAGAACATATTTTTATACGAATAACCGAATAAACGAACAACCGAATAAACGAACAACCGAATAAACGAACAACCGAATAAACGAACAACCGAACAACCGATAACCGAATAAACGAAAAAATCACTACGCATAACCGCAAATTTTGACGCGAAAGATTTTGCCTACGATAGTCTACTTAGGAGTGGTTTTTACTATAGGGATAAAACACGACTGTGAGTTTGTATACCTGATTTAGAGCGAAGAAGAAACTATTAGAAAACGAACGCCGAAGGCGTGAGTTTTCTAATAGTTTCTTCTTCGCTCTAAATCAGGTATAAAAACGACCAGGAGTGTTTTATCGCTATTATAACAGTTGAAAGTAGTGTCTTAATACATTAAGATTCTAACTGTGTAAAAAAAATTGCAAACAATTAGTCATTATAATAACTTTTTATGACGTTTTGTTTAAATACTTGTGTGGAGCACAGGCACAAGAACTGTACTGCAGTATTCGCTCATTATGAGTCACGCTTATTAGCCTCTCCTCATTTGCATATTGAATGCTGTAGAACGTGTTCTACTGCAGATTAGAAACCGGTTCGCGTTTAAAGAGAATAGAGGAAAAAAATATTCCATCATGTTATAATGTAAAATATAATGTCTACGTTTTGCGTCTTGAGTACGCATTATATCCTTTTGAGATTCCAGGATTTGCAATGAACATTATCTACAGAATATAAACATTTAAATCAATCTAGTGCGTTATTTAGTCTACGGTTTAACCCTTTCTAGATTAATACCACATTCATCCCACACGCATCTGGGATCCTTAAATCTTATGTTCGAATAGATCAATTCAACAATATATTCGCGATCCTCTCTATACATTTGTGTCATCAACCCTTAATGCCCGATTAGCTCATGTATTTGTTTACAACGCCATTGATTTCAGATTATTATTTTATTGACTAGGCAAAAACTATTTATAAATCTATTTTATTGAATAAGAAACCATTGACCTTTTAGTTAATGGATTTATTTAGTATAATGATAGCAGTATATTTTCCTTCTAATATGTTTACGGTTTTATTGTGTCATTACTACATTTGCATGGTATCGCTTCGACAATGAAATTATAAAGTATAATTATATATAAAATAAATACGGGTTTGATGATTATTTTGTTGTGACGTGCTATGGCGTATTATATATGCGAGATTAAACAACAAATAGACTTCATATCTTTTAAATTTTTCATTTAGCGACTTACTTAAGTTTCAGATGAGTTTGTTAAGCACCAAATCGCTGTCTCTTAACGAAGGACTCTCACCACCAGAGACATTAATAAACGAAAGCAGTAAAACAAAATGTTATCGCAATGGTCCAACTCAGTAATCCATCACCGTCATGCCACAGTGAGCAACAATAGCTGGGGAAGTACATCAGGAAAGTGTTTGATTGTTAAAGCGACAGACATCGTTACATTAACCATTCCTTGTCGTGGTAAGCGTTCTTGTACATGCTTAACGATTCGACAAAATGAATACAGGCGCTTTTCTTTGGAATTAGTTTGAAAATTACGATCACAAGATAAGAACTGTTGAAACTCGTTAATTTTTGGTCATTATTTTTCGTACAATTTTTATCAAAAAATAATTTGCTGTGCAACAATAAGATGTCATACATGTCATAGAAAACATTCAAGTTTTCATTATACAAAAACAGTATTTACATTTGGTTTTGCTATGATGCTAATTTTGACGCACGTCATAATCCCACTCGGCAAGGGTCGTCCGCAGTACGTCACTTTCGGACGTGACGTTGTGACGTTGTGACGGGCCTACTTTGGGCCCGTATGAAAGTTTTCCGGACGTCCTTTTACGTCCCGGCGTTCGTAGAACGTAATTTGTACGTCGGTTTCGGACGCGACGTCGATGCTACGTCTTTTCTACGTCCGCGACGAATACGGACGTCCGGAAAACTTTCATACGGGCCCAATGTAGGGCGTCCGTTCAACGTCCGTGGGCGTCTTGCCGAGTGGGAATGCGGACCGGACATTGTCCATTGACCCTTGGTTCAAAGCATCCACAATAAGTACATTTGTATATGAGCTTCTTTAATTCTGTCCATGTACTTAGCGTCAGACAAGTTCATTTCTTTGACCACCAATTACAGATTGCTGGAAGCTACGCTAATGGCTAAAGTTGCTTAATGCAAAACGTCAGGTAAGTGCTCAGTCCTTTTAGCTGGTGCTCTATTTTAGTGATTAAAGGGTTTACGCTATAGATTAAATAATGATTATACATGAATGTAATCATGATGAATTTCATATAATATGTATCCGTTTGTAGTTGTCTGATCATCACTCATGAAATACATTTTAGTTTACATTAGATACCGATTGTATTCGAAATAATGATTAACTTTAATCTAAGTTTTCTCAGTTTAAATAACAATGTATGTAGATATATTCCGTTTATCAGTCGGAATCTTATGGCACTTCAAAATAAGTGTATTTATTAATTAAACCTGTTGTTTAGACCTTTTATTGTAGATTGTTTAGACCTTTTATTGCATTATAAAATAAAACAATAGTATAAAATATTCAAAACAAAAAAAGAGAAAAAAAGTCGTTTACGCTCTTTTGTCAAATAGTTAACACAATTCCAATTTTAACCCTCTCAGATTATTTAAAGCAAGTGAAAACTAAGACTGAATCGACCAACTTTTTTAGGCATCACTAACGTGTGGGAAATAGGATGTCCGCATTGCTAAACAAAGTGTTTTTTTTCTTCATTCATCATATGAGAAGAATTCAATCACGAAATTGCCTCATTCCAACAAAAGACAAAAAGACCGGATATGATTTTATTTTGAAGTGAGAAGTCCTGTAGAAAAAAATTGCAATTGGGAATCAGAATTTTTATCGCCAATTGAGTTGTTAAACTACAAGAAGAAAAGATGACGGAGTAAACAGAATGCATCACTTGTTTAACGAGGTCTCGCAAACACGCATGAAAACCTGTTTAACAGGAATCAAAATGTGATAAAAGCAACATAGATTTTGGTGTAATATTATAATAATATGTAATAATATGTTGATTAATTAGGTAAAACTATTGTTTTGAAAGTACAAGAATCTATATTATTCATAGGAATAGTTTTCTTATTCTTTATGAATACAACCATATAGGTTTCCTTCCTAAATTAAAAAGATATGTATATACCTTTACCTGAAGAAAAAAAAAACATGGACCAATTTAAATGCGACATGAATATAGTTATCACTTTGATCAAATGAATCATTTGATCATGTTCAGTCTAAACCATCTACTGACCATTTGTTGTAACTGGGGTAAAACTAGGATTTGCCAATGAACTTGTATTATATACAATAGAAAATCATTAAGGATTATACTTTTGTAAGGATCGCTTCATTTAATGCCATCTTATTGATTGCGTCTCAGATAGCGTCTAATCGACACTAACATTGACCTGTGTCTAAAGCTATTAACCTAATTGGAACCAGTAGATTGCGCAAACGACATCGATCGACATTATGAGATGGGTTCTACTATAGTAAAAAAAGGCTTTACATCTATTAAAAAATTAGGCCTCTATCTTATATGGACAGTTATAAATAACGGTAAACCAACGCCTGTGTATTTATTTTGTCACCAGTCATTTGTACCGAGTAACATGAAAATCGTAAATATACCGCCCTGCATTTAGCTGGTATCTAATTTTATGGCTCCGATCCGGTCCCGTGTATAATATTAAGTACACCTGAGCACTATAGGCCTATATGTTTTACTTCCATTTGAGTATTTGATAACAAAAATCTGTAAATGTTATCTAATTGAGTTGATTTTACATTGTTATTACCGTGATATACAGAGCAACTGTACATGAATTTAGGTCCATAAGGTAGAGCTTGCGAAGGGACTTTTGGGGGTTTTGGAATATGTATACAGGAGTACCCAACGAAAGAGTTTTTTTAGAAGCGTGTCTAATTTGACTTATTTTGTTACGAAACTAATTCATTTGTGGCTTACTTGGTGGCATAGTATTTCTTTAAGTAAATAATTATTCTGTGTTTGCCAGCTAGGAACGCCCGAAAACCGTTGGCAGCACAATTTGCCAGCAAGAATAGATACTCTTCATTATTTCATGCGCTCTAAAACTCCACCAAAATAAGTTAATTTCCATGTTTTATCATTAATGTGCTCATAACATAGTATGTTTTGTGCAAAAATTGCACTTACGGACCTTATTTCTTCAAATAAGGCAAAAGTGAAATATATATTTATTATTTTTGTGAAAATGCCATCAAGGAATATTTCCCAGCAAAATAGATATTTATATAAACGAATTTATATTCCAACTTGTTATTCTTCTTATAGTTAGTATTTATAGTTCTTATGGTTAGTAGAGCGATGCCTTATATCCGTATCTCAAGACAATGTAAATACGACAAAAACATACTTTACGAAATAGTCATTTATTAATTAATCATAAATTGGTGAAAGTAAGAGTACTCATTTGATTCCCCTTGATGACATTCATGACCCGACCAGGCATATTAATAACAGCACTCCCAGATTAATTAAAGTTACAGGGTTATTATTTTGTTTCTCTGTTTTTCAGAAGACTCATTAGGAAAGATGGTGTATTAGAAACACACATAACTATAAGAAGCCTTTGCTAAGTGGATTTGAGAAAAATAAAGAAAAGAAAAAAAATGTTTTGGTTCATAACCTTATAGTATTATTTGGGGTCGTACAACAAATACATTTAGATTTAATTGAAATTTGAGGCATCATAATTTATAAGCATATATACTTTATTTAGGAAGTTGAGTTATATGCTAGATGTTTTAAAATACAACTTAACATCATATCACAATGGTCCAGCTTTGTACTAAACCACGGTTTTAACTTTATGAAAAAAAAAACAATGGCGAAGGAGCTAAACAAAAGTCCGAATTCGTTACCAAACATTTAAATGTTTAAATATTATGCACCGTTTCGATAAAGTAATTTTGTCTTTCTAATAATATTTAAATATATATATGTATGAACCATTATACTATATATCTCAACTTGGATGTGCAATGTTCGATTCGAAGACAAGGAACACTTGTACAATGACATTTCAATTTTCTTATAGCAGGAGTACCCAACGGGCTATTTTGTAAAATGTGTCTAATTTTACTTCATTTGGCATGAAATGAACTCTAAACTTCTTTAATCCTGATTTTTTTTATTTATGGAATGATTTTATTCTTAATTTGTCAGCCAGGAACAAAAAAGATATTGTGCCAGCAATTTTGCACAGAACTGCCAGCAGAATAAAACATTCACATACTGAATCGTTGCCTTTCGATATAGCATAGAAAAGCTACTTTTGGTGCTTTGTTATATGAATCTTCTATAAACAAGTGCACTACAGTTATATCCCTATGCCTTTATGTCATTTCTATTTGAAACCTAAGATTGTTTCTGCTATCAGAAACATATTATCCTAAAAACATATTATCCTTTATCCTATACATAAAAAGATGTAATGCAGCGACCTGGTAAAACAGGTTTTAGTGTATTCCTTATAATACGATGTGATAAATCTAAGTTTTATCTTTGGGAATCGTAGATATTAATTTGTTCGAATATCAGTGTATATCTTACCCGTTATACAATACGTTACTCTTCATCAACTTAAATGAAGATTACATAATGTTTTCGACCCTTTTTGTTATGTATTATGAATACTTAATCTAATTTCACTATGATCAACTTGAAGATATTTTCTACAATTCAAAACACAATGTCAGATTAGTTTAAAGTCAATGTTGCTTGGCATCTTGTAAAAATTCAAATGTGAGCAAAACATAATAAGAGTACGGAATAAGAAGCAAAGAATAATTCATAAATTAATCCTATGTATAGGTGAGCTAGAGTATTAATTTGCTTCTTCCAGATGACACTAATGACATGAAGATGTATATTAAATGCAAGGCTTTGCCTCTCATTGTTATTTGATTAAATACTCTGCACACCTATTCATTTTCCGTTCAGAAGCTTTTACGCGATTTGTTTTTACGACATTTGCTCTCATTAATTTGGTTTAAAACCAACTGATGTAATTAAGATTGATGTTATATATTAGTTCTTATATGCTATACAAAATTTAATTGTAGTCATAGCATAACTTTAAGTTCACGACCTGCAGACTAATGATACAGGCATGTGCGGAATGCCATTAACGACAATAAGGTGACTGACACAATGCAGAGCTTTTCTCTCCCCGCGATCCAACCGACACAAACAAAGCGCGGTTTCACAAGGCTGTTGGCAGTTTTATTAGTTGTTTGGTATGGATTTTCAGCATGCAAACGAATATACTTTATAATTTTCTTGACCAATAATAACTTATTAAATGTATTCATACAATTATATCAGAGGATTTCTTTTCGATATTTTTCTAAATGAAAAATATACCTCTCTCCCATTTTTAAAAATTTAACAGACTGGAAAGGCTTGCTATTTCAGTATTCATGTATATAACAGTAAGATCCCTGTTGAAAATAAGATATGGACACGTATGATTTGGTTTGTTTTCAATGTGCGTATT
>LQRL01170987.1:0-10567 GCA_001703475.1 Hydroides elegans | reverse complement strand
AAAAGTGCTGGGACGAAACAGACGTTCAAAAGGCTATAGAATCTATTGTTAATGGTATGAGCTACGGACAGGCAAGTCATATTTATGGAATACCAAGACTGCTCTGTATGATAGCGTGTATGATAGGGTGTATGATAGAGTGAATGTTGGAAAACAGTAAGCCTACTCAATAAGTTGTTAAAATTGCTAATTAACTGATGATAAGTCACACAATATCCATTTCATTCCTTATTTTGAATAACTGATATGTATTATTATTCACGAAAAGATCATATAACAACGCCCTTTTATCCGAATATTCAATATCAATAATTTACTCGTCAAGTTATAATTCGTTCGGTCTCAAGAAAGTTCAGATATGTCATATTTTATGAGCCAATGCGGAGAATTCTCAAAAATTTACTTTTTACATAATCGTATTCAATTAATGATATCATAAATAAATCAAACACCTACCTAAACAAACAATTAAAACAAAATAAAATATTTTTAAACCTTAATAATATGCCTCTCAAAGTGAGACAAGTTTATTTTATCGTTCGGTCTTAAGAACGAAACTTCTATTTGCACACTTTCAGAGACGATCGTCGCACCTTAGAATCACAGGACTGTAAATAATATTTAAGGTTGTATGGGTATACATAGGAATGCGCACAGAACTCTCCATTTTGAAATATCATGGGGTTACAAAAACTCATGGTTTGATTATTGACAATAGTGAAACAAACAATTTATATATTATATTTTTCAGCCATAAATACATTGATGACTTTCTGAGCTATGTGTACCATTCTGGTGACATTACAACCTTTGGACTAAGTGGTCGACTTAACTTTAGATATGGATTCACATAATGTAAAACATACCTATATTGCTGCAGAAAATATCCTCTCCCTCGACCTCCTCCTCCCCCTCCTCTTGGTCCGCCACCTCCGGCAAACCCTCCTCTCTGCGGCGGCGGTATAAGTGGCAGAACACCGGCTCCTCGGCCACCGCCGTAGGCTTGGGGCCCGGGGCCGAAATGCTGGGGTCCGCCGAAAGGCTGATGTGGGGGTCCTATAAATGATTGCTGGCGTCCCCCTCCTCTGCTGCCATAAGGATGGTGTCCGCCATAGTGCTGGGGCGGCTGATGACCAAATTGTTGCTGTTGGTACCCTGTAACGAATTTTGATTTGTCATTGTGTTAGTTTTAATGGTATTCGTTTGTTATTTATTTTTAATAATTAATTTATATATTTAGATGTCTTCTGATCCGGAATTTATTGTAAAATAACTGAAACACAATGATAACGCTTTCAAATCCTTTCTGCAACTCTAGGTGGCAGCGCAGACATAATTACGACTCGCAATAACATAACAGGGGTGGAAATAAGCACTCGCCACACTCGCCATGGCGAGTGAATTTTTCGATTGGCGAGTGTGAATTTGAAGTCACTCGCCAGCCTGGCGAGTGTAAAATTTGCCGTCATAAACATAATTTTCCAAAAATTGTTCATTAAATCTTTAGATTTTAAATAATTCAATTTATTTTTTCGGCTCGCACCTTTGGCGCTCGCTTATTTTTTCTTAGAAATAACTTCGAACCAAATAAGGGAGCCCACATTTTAGTGGTTTTCATTTTGCGTATTTTCATCTCCTGGCGAGTGTAAATCATCGCTGGCGAGTGTGAAATTTGACTCACTCGCCAGTCTGGCGAGTGTGAAAATTATCTTATTTCCACCCCTGTAACATATTACGTCGCGACGTAATACGCACGCAATACACAGTGTCTTACAAAGCACCGGAGCCAACTTACCATTCTAGTCGTATTTGAACTCGACTATAACTCCACTTAACTTGACTTACAAAAATTATAAAACTTTACAAAATAATGGTAATGGCAAGTACTATGTAAAATAATAAAAGCACTTTTTACACACCTGCATCATACGGTTGAGGACCACCAGAATAATGCTGTGGATGTCTGGGATCCCTTTGATCGTAGTCTTGCATGGATCGTTGCTGCCATGTGAGGTTTTGTGAAGGATTCACGTTTCCTGGCCGCTGCTGAGATGGCTGGGGATTCATTGATGATGATGAGGGGTTTTGTTTGTGTGGTGATTCGGTTGGCTGTTCTGGTTGAGGTGTGATTGAAGGGGAGCTCTTGGCCGAGGTGTTAGAGCCTTTTAGGGCAAAAATAAATATGTGGAACTTTCCTTTCCATTTGTTTCAATTTTGTTTGTATCATTCGTATGCTAATTCATATTACCAGAACGAGCGTAAGAATCAAAACGATAACATCATGTTCATCAACTTATTCGTCGGCGTATAACCATCTATAGGCTATTGATTGATGTATTAATATCAAAGTCGTGAAACAGAGAGGCTAAACTTTAATTCGATTAAGCGGTTTAGGAATTCGAACCTTTATCATCATTATCGACATAAGAAACCCCACCACTAGGCGACTTCTTTAACACAACGTGGCGTCTATCATCTGTTGACGTCGATGTCATATCGAGTGACGTTACATCCTCGTTATGTTCCCTTGCGCCAGGTGGTGGCGGTGGTGTTGTAGGGTTGGAGGGCATCGATGCTGCGTCCGAGTTATAACCGGAGCTTTGACCGTCTGAAATTGTGCATTAATTGTTACAGTTACCATAATTGTGATAATAATGAATTCTCATATATAGAGCGGTTTAAAAGTCTATGACATAACCTAACTGCTTTACCAATGCACAAACTAATTTATAAAAGACAAATGGTAGACTGGTAAATTGTAGGGCTATCGCAATCCATATATTTTGAAAATGACTGATTGATGTCTTTAGAAATATGTTTAATTTAAAACGACATTTTAATAAGACATTTTGTAATTTCAAGGGTTTCAAAATAAAGTAATGGTTAAAACTTACTTGATCTCGTTTCTGGCCTCTTCCTGCCGCTAAATAGGGGGATAATAAGAAAGTGATTCGATTCATCAATTACATATCATTTACAAATCTATTATTCTTTCTATGAACTGGGTTTGTATTGTTGTTAAAAACTTTTTTTAGATACAAACATAGACACTTTACATAAATAAATAATAGGTCTACATAAATAAAAAAGAACAGACTTTTACTCTGAACATTAATAGGATAGCTTGTTATCATTATCTTATTTCACTGAGATGCTTTATCCAAATAGCTTTTAAACCAATTACTATCTAGTAAAGATAGTAATTGGTTGATCTAGTAAAGAAAGTAATTGGTTGAATAGCTGTTTATAATAAAGTTTTTTTTTTTTTTTACAATTACATGCACAACTTTTTTTATCATGTTACCTACCTTTGGTCATTTTGTAAAGTTACGCTTAAGGTCTCTCGATCGTCAATCTAAAAACAAACAAGAAGATCAGTGAAACTGATTAAGTCATCCGCTACTTTAACAGCAGTTGAAAATAAAACATAGGAAATCAAATTAGAACATCAACAAAATGTCATCGAAGGATTGTCTTTCTTACAACGTCTTTCTCACAAGGTCCTTCTCACAGCGCCTTTTGAGATTTTTCAAAAAATAATACGTTCATGCACAGCTCCAATATATGTTCGTTCTATGTGCAACAGGAAAACAAAATCCATCGAGGGATAACCGAGCACTCGTCCGTACAAACTACCATCAATAATCACGCTCAGTCCCAAAAATCACCATTAAAAAAAAAAATCGGCAAAATTCCAATTTTAAAGATTTTTTTCCAAAATAATACGCCTAAGCACAGCTCCAATATATGTTTTCGTTCCATGTGCCACAGGAAAACAAAATCCATCGACGGATAAGCGAGCACTCGTCCGTACAAAGTAGAGCACCTAGGTGTCGACAGACGGACAGAGGAACAGACGGACAGACAGACAGACGGACATGGTTCATTGGTCTTATAATTCCATTGAACGTATTAAAAACTTGAAATTGTTTTGATAGCTCAATTATTTGTTGTAGTGACGGATGGATAGTACTGAATACTATAGTCCTCCGATTTGCGCTAACGCGGCGGTGGAGGACTAACAATTTGTAGTTGAACTGTGCTGATGTCTTATTTGTTTTTAAATTATAACTTAATTTATCATTATTTTATAGTCTCGAAATGGTGTACCGTTGTGTAGAGCCATGGGATAACTAAACGTAATGCATAATGAGATTCTTACAATTTTTTTTCGTATTTGTTGCAAACACTTACTTTCGATTCCTCTTCTACCGCATCAAACACTCCCTGCATCAGCTGATCGTGATACTGTAAAAGAGGGGAAATAAGTGATTTTTTGAAAGTTTTGAGGGACAGTTTTCTGCATTCCAGAATGGCAATGCTATTGTTTGCATTGAACTTGATTAAATTTTCCATTCTTTTTCACATTTTTCAATTTTTGACGATTTTTTTCCTTCAGAAAACAAAGCTTTCAAAATGATAATGACAATTTTGAAGGAATGCGTTTTTTTTTTTTTTTAACAAAACCAGTTAGTCTCCTTGTATATTGTAAAAATAAATGTTATCCAACATCTTAATCACTCATTTACCTCCTGTTCTCGCCTTTCTTCCTCCTTTTGCTGCTTGCTTTCGGCGAATTTCACTTTCATTAGGATCTGGCCACCTTTAAAGGGCTTTATGTCGAGTGCGGCTATGGCATCTGTTGCTTCTTTTGCCGTTTTGTAGCTAACGAACCTATAAAAAATCAACATAGACATCTGGTCATAAAAAAGCGTTAAAAGTTATATGGGTACGTCGGTTTAAGCTCAAAATATTATAATTTTAGTTGAATTTTAATATTGATCTTCAAGCAGCGCGTCTTTGGTCGTTTTTTAGCTTACGAACCTCTCGACAAAAATGAGCGACTTTATCCTTAATGTACCCCTATGATTAAAATAACATATACGATACAAGGAGCATCATGACGATTTGAGCCCTGTTAAGGGTTTAAAGCAGACCGATACAAGATGAAATTTACCAAAAGAGCAGTGAATCGCTGAAGGGGTTCGGGAATGGGTTGAAATACCTTTGCTTTGTAACCATGTTACAACGCTTGAGTCAAAACAAGACGCGTGTCCTTTTTGTGTCCGAAAGAAGCACGAAAGTAGGAGGTTGTGTAAAAATCCGATTAAAACATTTACAGGTAAAAAACATATTTCCAAGAAGACAAAATACTAAGTCATACGGTGTCAATTTAGAGGTTCAAATATGCCCTATATTACATGATTCTAGTCGACTGTAGATAATATAAGCGAAAAGTTCAAAACAAGGTGATTTTTTTTCTAGGCACCTGTAAGGAAAATACATGAATAGACTAACGAATAGAAGCCGACAATGAAGTTAGGAAGTAGCAAGACAATCGTTAAAATATAGGCCTACATACCCATAGGTGTCATCCCGATCTGGGAATTTCGATGTCATTTTTACGGCTCGCACAACGTCACCATACTCCATAAACATGTTACGAAATCCTTCCTGAAACAAAATACAACATAATTTATCAAACACAATAAAATTCTCTGGACACATGTTTTACATGATCTATTCAAAACCGAGTTAGTCAGTGAAACCGACTTAATACCCCGCCGGAAGGAAAACAAAATGTCGAATCATATACATGAATAAGCACAAGTAAAGGAAAAGGTTGTTTATTTGTTTGTCGTTTTTTTAAGGCTTACGATCATCAACATAGAAGACATGAACTTCAGAGACAGGAGAACAACCTTAAAACTATCATTATCTATGCTGAAATCGGAAATGGAAACTATTTTGAAGATAAAAGAAATCTTCTGTATAGAAAGTACTACCGGTGTTATGTTTTCCATAGAGTCCAATGGATGATTAACGCAATTTATCATAGATACACACATAGCCCAGACTGACACGATTCAATGTTCTTCCATCACCTTTAAAAACATAGAATGGGTGTTTGACGCTTAGACTTAACATGCTAATGAGGGATTTTTTAAATATAATACGGCAAGCCAACTTAATCAGTCTTCCTTTAAACTAAGTTCGTAGAAAAAGATAGTCTAAGGCCGCGTTCACGCAAACGAAAAAGCTCGGAAAAAAGCACGAAACCCGATATTTTCGAAAGCTATAAAAACATAGCAATTTATCCCCTCTGTTCACGCAAAGATTTAGGATATTTTTTTTTTTTTTGCGTGAACGCGCCTTAAGATGTAGTTAATTCAACATCCATATTTTTCTTAATTAATTTTGCACACATCTTAAATACTACTTTAAGAGGGAAAATGTGTACCTCTCGTATTTCATTGGGAATGCCGGTGACAAACAACTCGTAGATGTTCTGTCCCTGGAAGCTGAAACATTGAACATAGATCAGCAATTACATTTTTTTTATTCATTTACTTCTGCTGTATTTATGAACAAATAAATAAACCTGGCATTTTACTTACGGTATATTTTTTCCGAAATAATTCTTTATCCTTAGGAGATTCAAAACGTATGAATTTATTGTAGATCATGACTAAAACGATGTGCATTATATAAAGTTACTGTAACCGTTCGACCGCTAGGGACCAGGTGCAACCTTGCATTCTATAACATATAACAACGTTGGTACAAAAAATTGTCTGTTAAAGAGTGGTTGTTTTGATTTAACACTTCTTTTCCATTTATGGTATTGCTTACCTCTGCATATCGCCTCTAGCGGGTATATTGCGTCCAGGACCGCGGTCATACTTGTTGAACTTGTCATCGTTAAAGGCCTCAGCCATAGGGTCCCAGCTTTCCATATCTCTGTAAATGGTCAAAGGTCATATTATAGCTTGGTCAGAAATCAATATCATACAAGATAAAATATAATAAAATATTGTTTTTCTCTTTATGGACTATGCTCTTTGCTTTAATATAAAACTGTTAATTCAATAAATCAAAGAATAATTATATTTTATAATAATATTAATTTCAACATGAAGAAGTCTTTCTTACTTTGGGGCTTCCTTGGCCAAATGTGCCTCCAGTTGCTGCCTCAATTTGTACGGTGTGAAACTGTATGAAAATACATTTATATAAATTGAAATCATAAAACCATTTTACGTATCCGGTTAAATAATCATAACATTTTGTGATGTAGACACAGGGTTCATCCTACCCACGCGCGCACGCGCGATTCGCGCGTCAAAATTTCAAATCGCGCGTTCAAAAATCCCTCGTGCGCGCGACGCGCGCGTCCAAATCTCTTATCGCGCGTTGCGAACGGAGTGATGCGCGCCATAAAATAGTTCGATATGCTTCATAATGTTAAATGGTTGTATTTTATATAAACAATGAATAATTATCTTATTTCAATCATTCTTATTTTTTTTCGTTCGCGCCTTCGGCGCTCTTATTAAGGTTTGTATTAAGCGTCAATGGACGTTAGCTAGCCTTAATTGACCCTCAAATGGCGGGCAGGTTTGTGAGAACCCAGCAGTTATGCCACTCTCCATCCCGAATCACAAAACTTGCATTTTCAATTTCAGGTTTGAATTTCTAGTGGGCAATTTATGCCCAACTACCGTAATTTTCCGCGTATAATACGCACCCGCGTATAATACGCACCCCGACTTTTGCCCTCAAAATTTTAAAATATCCATATTTCCGCGTATAATACGCAGCCCGAGTTTGAAAATATTGTTGCTATATTTTTTGCTATATTTTCGGTTTTGACCATATGAAATATACATCCTAATTATAGAAAATCCTCGCAGAATCGATTTTTCAAGTATCGTAGAAATGTGTAATGTTAAATATACGGCATTATGTTATTACCATTAACGCAAATGATAGACGGATACACTACTCAAGGAAAAATCCATATGAAAATATTCATGTCTGATGTTTCCGCGTATAATACGCACCCCGACTTTAGACCTGATTTTCGAAGAAAATAATGCGTATTATACGCGGAAAATTACGGTATAGCAGATATCAACAAAACCGTCGGCCCTGCTTTTATGACCCACAACTATTCGAACTCCTTCAAACCTTAAAAAAATCGCTCGCGCCTTTGCCGCTTGTATATAAACAGTAACCGTTCTTTGATAGGAACCCCGGTTAATTTGAACTGATTTCGCTGGGCCCGAGTAGTTCGAATTGATGAGGGGCTATCTCATTTGCTTATAGTTTACTGCTATATCCGATCCGCACTACTTCGCGGTAAGATTGATCTACTGAAGGCTGCATTGAAAAACCATGGAATTTGAAAATCTGTTTTCAAATCAGAAAATCTAGGAATTTGGACTTTTTAAGAATATCACGGTAAAATAAGGGACTTTTATTATGAAACATCTGGATATTTCGTTATATAATCATTTATTATTTTTTTCACGCTTTTCCTTTACAATTTCGCCCGCGCATACAACACTTTTATGTTGTGAAAAAAATACCTTAAGAATTTTTGCTCGCGCCTTTGGCGCTCGGATAATGACTATATTTGGGCTTTAATATAAGACGCGTCAAGGGCTTTTATGTGAGAATATCTTAAAATGATTTTGTAAGTGCTAAATTATCAATAATATTGTTTAAAAATCTGGGTATATGTTTATCCTTGCGCGCGTAAATTCAGGTGAATCGCGCGTCCAAAACGGAGGCGTGCGCGCCGCGCGCATAATCCGCCGAAGTCAGGATGAACCCTGTAGACATGATTACTTTTTTTCATTATCTTTATGAAATTTGTTCAACTTGTATCAAAGATATGATTACCTTTTTGGATATTATCATAAAAACATTTGATCATGTTGTTTTAAAAATATTTATTTTTTTAAAATAATCATAAAATCGAAAAACAAATTAATTCAAACATTATTTTTGGCAATATGGGTTTTATAAACGAAGTGCACCCAAATAATAATCGATATAAATTATCATCAGTCTTGGATATCATTTTAAACATCTTAGTCAAGGTTACTTTTCCTTAGCAATAGAGTAGAGCAATAGTTTTTTAGGTTGTTTTTTTTTTAATTGGACAAAATAATAATTCCAAAAATACAAGAGAACTTAACAACAAAACATGAATTATTTAAAAAAAAAAATCTTACTTAGCCATGTCGATTCCTGATGGCGTCTGTATCACCGTTTGAAAAAAAAACGTAAGATAATGTTGATCATTATATAATCCATAAATATTTCATACGAATCACACGTCAAAATTGCTTTGAAAGTCAAATGTCGAACACAATAACACAAACATGTCCAATCGTCCTCGTCCTTTGTAATTGATTTTAATAATGTGTCTTTTCGACTATCCACTCAGTTGTAGCAGAAATGTATATACCCGCTTCGTGAAAAAAATCCATTTTTTATATATATAACAAGTTAAATTTAACAAGTGCATTTCCCGACTCTGCCCAAAAGTATCAAACATAGGCATCAGAAATGCAAAACACATTGACGGTTCTTTCACACTCCGTTTTTGGGAGATCAATTTTACAACAGCAACGAACCTGGCGGATGTAGCTATGTCTTAAAAACGGTTAGCATTTAAAATGTTCAAGAGTTTGAAAATTCCGATATTTGATATGCCTCAGACCAGATTTGTTTGCGAATTAAACTACATTCAATAGTCGTTTGCCACCTGACCACATGGAAGTTAACGATTATGTGATGCTAATGCTTGATTAGCTAAATGTAATATCATTGGCAAACAGATATACTCGTGAGCCCTTTTCGCATGTTCGCAACTGACCAGGTGGAGAGTAACACACGCGGGTTATTTCTGCCAGATCTTAAGTTTTTAGAAGATGATAAGGAATAAAGTTGAAGGGCTCCGTGCAACATTGTGTTAAGTCTACCTAACATGTTTTCGATTTTTTACTCGGAATATACTCATGTCGATATTATCTATCATTTGCGTGAAGCTTATATCTTATCTATAGCTATAGATAACATTTTTTCAGTGCAACATTGTGTTAAGTGCCAAGTTTTTCACATTTCGCGTGCAAAAAAATGTTTTATTTACTTAACACAAGCCACGGTTGTTTTATATAGCACACACTTTTTCGCGAAATATTTCCGTGCAACATTGTGTTATATTGACTTTACACAAGTACACTATAGCTTATATAGCGCGCTCTTTTTGTGCGATTGTTTCCGTGCAACAAATTGTTTTATTTACTTAGCACGATGTCGTTCCCGGTGTGCCTCAGGGTTCTGTCCTTGGTCCAATATTGTTTATTATATTCATCAATGATATTGTTAAATGTGTTGGTTCTCCTATCAGACTTTTTGCCGACGATTGTGTTTGCTACAGAGTCATCCATAGTATGAAAGATTGTCTTGATTTGCAGCATGATATAACCCAACTTGGTAAATGGGCCCGCGATTGGGGCATGCGCTTTCAACCTTCGAAATGCAACATGGTTCGTTTCTCCAAAAAACGATGCAATATTCTTTACGACTACACTCTCGAAGGCTCAAAACTTGTTTTCCTCGATAAATTTAAGGATTTAGGCGTCAATATCACTAGCGACTTAAACTGGAACCATCATGTAAATTCACTATGCAACAAAGCTTACAAAACCCTAGGTCTTCTCAAACGAAATCTTCAAATGTGCCCCCAAAGTGTAAAACTCCAAGCATATAA